>PVKM010038323.1:0-14118 GCA_004027735.1 Carollia perspicillata
ACTAGGGGAAAGCAGGCACATGTACAGTAGAAGTTGAAATGGTGGCAGGGATAGGTGCTAGACTAAAGGGGTCTGTCACTGTAGCTCAGTGAAAGAAGAAATTGGATGGAGAGTGGATATACCCAAAACACACAAAATTTTGAGAAGTTAATTGGCCATTCTGAGAAAGCACCTGACCCATCCCACACCCAAAGCTAATATAAACTCAGGGGAACAGATAAACACTCTTGCTCATCACTTGCTACTTGAGACTTGCACTTGGATGGTGGTTTATCAGTCATGTGGCCCATGGTCTCCAAGAGGAAGTCTCTCTGTCTCTCTCTTCCTGATCTGGTGGAGCATCCTCTGGTGAATTCATGCACTCTCTGGCCTGGAAGGATTGGAATTTTCAGCCCTAGCGGCTGCATGGCCATGGCCACACTGGCTCCACGCACAGCCTCCAGGAGAGATCCTGAAGCTGAACAGCACCTGGGAACAAGCTAAGCTACCCAGATGACCACTTAGCACTTGGCTTAGGTTCCAAAGGATGGTACTTTAAAATGGAGCAGGAACTCTGTTGGCTGCCTTTTATTTTGTTTTTGCTGAGGACAGCTGGGTTTTGTCTGGGTTTTACAGAAGAGATGAGCTTTATAACAGGGAGTCCCCATATCATCCAGCATTTTAATAAAAGCCTCTTTCTTTCTTCACCAGTCTCTGACTCTAGAGTTTGCCTTTTGGGTGTTAGTAGCCAAACTCCCAATTTTATTTGATAACATCATCACTTTTATTTAAGAAAATTCTTCTCCCTTCAGATAAAAACAATTGTGTGCATTCTGCAGTAATGTCCCAGGCTTACCTCTTTTCTTTTCCTTCAGTTGGATGGATTGGGTAGTGTTCCCAATGGAATTCTGGGCAAGGCAAATGAATGTCTTGTGAAGATCACTCTGAGTAACTTCTTTCAAGTGGACAACACATTTGATGATTTCATCCTCAAAAGTGGCTTTAACACTAGGAAAGAAAAAATATCACACCAGTTCAGTAGATAAACTGACACCCATTTGCAGTACTCAGAACTTAGGTAAATAGCAAACAGTCTGGCTTTTTGAAGAGCCATGGGGTCACACAGTAGGAGATGCCAAAAGAACATAATACAGTTGAAAGAGCTCATTTAAAAAAATATTGAATCTGCTAAACATTGTTCTAAGCACTAACACTAAGATATAATTTATTTGTGGGCCTCTACTGACCTTTCTTACTCTAAGAATTTTACCTGAAAACAGATTCTAGCAATAACTTAGCAATATTAAAAGTGACTAACTTCTACAGAGGTCTTACTATGTATCAGGCTGTCTTCTGAGCACAAAATGAGGGGGATTGGGTCTTTTCCATTCCACACCTCACAGAAATTCCACCAGATAATGGTATGATTACCCTAACTTGGCTAGCAATGAAGAACAGGCACAGAAGGTGAGTCTTAGTTCACACTACTGGGATGTAGCAACCTGATCCTTCAGCCCGTGCCATTCTACCCCACGCAGGAAGTGGGAGTCTGGGCATTTATTCATAGTTTGGGTTCTCTAAAGTTACCTACCGATCTCTAGTCTGTACTCATGTTAAGGAATATTGTTTATGTGAATAATTCATTCACATTAGTCTGTATTGTTTGGAGCTTATAATACCAACTTTTTTTCACAGAATACGTCTTACCCGCTAGAAGCTGTGATAAGCATATCACCTCAACTGTATACACTCTTTAAGGGGACAATACAAGGTGGACTGTAGGTGGCATGATGGAAACTCAACAGGGTCACATTTCCAATAGGTGGCAAACAGAGTTTCATACCAAAGGCCATGTGAAGTCAGAACATACTCTCTTTGTGATACTTGATTACTTTGAACTATGATGCAATGTCAGATAATAGAGGACCCAATCGTCCTGGTTTTAGAAGTTCTTGATAAATTTTATCACTGTTCCCAAAATCTGCCCTTTACTTTTTCGTAGTGTTGTATTCTATCAAAATACATTATATTGGTTTATTAAAATGTTTTAAAAATCAGCAGTATGCTTAGTCCATAGACTATTACTTTGGAAAAGATCTTACAAAGAGGAGGAACTGTATTTTTTAGCAATATACCTAACAGATTGAACCCAAGACCTTAATCCTCCAAAAACCAGAGTCCAGGTTTGTGAGGAGTTGGATAGATCCGAATGTCTAGAATTTTCCATTTCATTGAGCCATATTGTCTTCCCATTAAATTCTGGCCACTAATCTGGGTTCTGTGCTCTTGAGAATTAAACAGTCTAGTTTCTCATAAAACAGAGCAGCTTCCAAACACTTCAAGACATATACCACTACTGAGTCTCCTTTCCCAGGTTTCATTGCTTAAACTATTCCTCATGTCACGTAATTTTTGGCCAGACTCCTTATTCTTGTACCATTTCCTCATTTCATACTTTCTGGACTGTTAATGACTCTGCATATTTGGATACTCTGAATGGATGGCACTGGGGAAAATGGGGAGTTGGCGTGGGGATGGTGAGCAGCATTCTTCTGTTTTTGCTGGACATGCTCCTTCTATTCAAGCAGCCTGGGTCAGTGGGCCTGTCTCCTTGTTAGCGTGATGTTTACAGCAGGTGCATCAAATTGTTGCTACAAATTGAGCTTCATAGCAACTTAAATATTTCATTTTATGTCCCTGTTGTAAATTGAATTTGTCCTCTAAGTTTAAAATTAACATGCACTTTCATACTTTCATTTTCACCTCTAGTTGTTGCTCGTAGCTACACCACCAACTGTGTGTGAATGTGCGTGCGTGTGCTCACCTCTGTGTGTATATTTTGCAGGTTTCCAAAGGTGAAAGCATTTACTGTGGGTTGTAAAGAATATTGTCCTCTAATTTTCTTCTTACCTTCTCACCTCAGTTGTTGGGATTTCCAGCTCCTGGTCAGAATCTTTGCTGTACCATCTTATCACAGGTTTAAAGTCCTTTTCAAAGCCAAATCTTGCTGTGCAGTAAAGAGTCAAAGACTTTCCTGAAAGGGAAGGGACCACAGAAAAGAAGAAGAAAGCCCATGAAAACTATTTTCTGTTGCAACAGGTTTATAGGTAAAACAGTTGTGCCAGAAATAGTAACCAAATGTCTACCTGTCTCTTATTCAGAAACAAATGAAACCATGTATGTCAGTCTCTAGCAGCCAATAGTTAGATCTCAAACATGGACTTCATGTTCTTAAAATGAAGATTGGTATGGTCATAGCACTAGGGGTTTCAATATGGTTTGAGAATACACACCAAGAAAATATGAAGTTTCAGTAACCAGCTTGGTCTTTCAACACTGTTGTTGCATTACCAAGTGTGTCAATAAAGAACATTTTTCTAACCAATATTTACATATTAAGTAAAAAAATCATGAGCTTACTGTAAATATGTAGTTTAAAGAATGGTATATAGAATATCATTTAGATATTCAGCTGCTTTTTGGACGATCGACTATGGATTTGAATGTATTTTATCACACTACCCTCTTTCTCCCCATTTTCTCACAAGGGATATCTGGATATGCTCTGCCTCAAACTTAATATTTTAACCATGAAATGGTTAGGGATTCTATTTGAAAATTCATCTTTGCAACTTAATATTTGTCCCTTAGTAATACTTTAAAATTCACTGAGATCATATGAAAGTTTTTTATTTTTAATTAAAGATATTTTCCCCTTTTTTCCTACTTCCATTTTTGTGTTGTTGCCCATTTTGCTAATTCTGTAATCAAGGTATACTGATACTGCCCCCTAGTGGTCTTTTACCATAATATCTATTTTCTCATTTCTGTCATAAATATTTTCACATTTAAAAGAACACTTATTTTATTGGAGAGACTAGCACTTGATTATTAATAATGCAGCTCTTATTTGGCTGTTTGGTACTATGTAGATGTTATTGAAGTTGACAAAATGAAAGGGGACTATAGGAAAGTTATGTTGCCCTCCTACCAGAAGAGGGCACTACTTTGAAAACCAAATTAATGGAGCAGGGATTATAGCATTCTCTTATAATTATCTTAAAGACCAAACGTCATATTTTTAAAGCTTAATTATACCCAAGTTGGTAAATTGGTTATATTTATAGTCCTACTCAAAGCCTGTGGACTCCATATATGTAATCACCTATTCCTGGGGTAAGAAGATTAGAACAAATCTAAAATCTATTGACTATGTCAAATGCACCAGCCACCTAACACATATTATCTTATATCTCTCACTATAACCTTGTGAGGTCAGTTTTATTTTGCCTATTTACAGATTTAAAAACTGAGGCTTAGAAAGATTACCATAAGTGATTTATAAGGTCACAACACTAATCAGTGGCAGAGTCAAGATTCATGCCCAATTCTATGCGACTTGAATCTTTTTCTTATATCACACTTAGACTTGCTTCCAAGTTTGATAATTCAGCCTTACCAAGTTCTACTTCCAGGATGTCCTTGTCAGGTTCTAGAATATCTGGTTTGAGAGTTGTATCCTTCACTAAAAAATGAAAAAGAAAATCATTATTTGCACTGGGAGATCTGAAAGCCTGCTTGCTGAAGATGTGCACGCATGGGCACACTTAGCTCTCTATGTTTTGGGGCTGCCTCTTCAAATTTTATTCATATTTCATACGGCTAGAAACTCAGGTTTTATGCAAAAAGCAAGCTTCCAAAATGACTGTGCAGATCCTGGCAAAATGTTAGATTTCGATAAACCCATATCTGCCTGGGTGCATTTTGTTCCACATCACTCCTGCTTGCCCATTGCAGATTTAAGCCTCCATTTCCATCTTCTCCTACAAAATTGCTTGTTGGGGCCATCCAGCTGAGTAACCCAACACAAAGGAGAACCCACTGACAAAATGCACAAGTCAGCCAGATTGGAGTCCACCACCTCCATTCTTAAATTCATGGTTTGTCTCAAAATAAAGGTGAGTCCAATCCTTTATTAATCATTTATTTCTCAACTTCCTGCCACACTTTCAAGTGTGCCTCCACTGTCAAACTTCCTCTAGAATAAGTTCCATCTCCTGATATAGGAAAATCAATCACCTTTACTCTGGATGTCCTCTCTTAATTCTTCAGGACCTCCTTTTCCCAATTACAATACCTCTGTCCTGTGTCTTTAATGTTCTCTCTCTCCTTCCCACTCAGCATTTACCCATGCTCAGTCTCTATGTCTTAAAAAAAGAATAAAACCCTCCACCTCACATCCCTACCTCACTCATTCACCTCACATCCCTACCTCATTCATTCTCCTAGGTTTCAGCCAAATTCTTTTTTTTTAATATTTTATTTATTTATTTTTAGAGAGAGGGGAAGGCAGGGAGAAAGAGAGGGAGAAAAACATCGCTGTGTGGTTGCCTCTCACACGGCGCCTATGGGGGACCTGGCCTGCAACCCAGGCATTGCCCTAACTGGAAATCCAACCAGTGACCCTTTTCTTCACAGGCCAGCAATCAATCCACTGAGCCACACCAGCCAGGGCAGTTTCAGCAAAATTCTTGAATGAGTGTTCTGTGTTTGTTTCCTCTAGTTCCTCACCTCCCATGGAATCTGAGTTCTGCCTCCATCACTCCACTGAAACTGCTTTGCCTAAAGTTACCAGAAAACTCCTTGCACCTAAATCCATTGAGCACAACTTAATTTTTCATCTGCTTTGTTCCAAATAGCATTGGCCACACCCTCTTTGGAACCCTCTCCTCTTTCATTTCCTTGTTTTGGGATTCTCCTGCTCACCTCTCAGCTCTATGCTCACTTGTCTCTGTGCAGTGGGCTCCTCTCCTCTGTACCTCTTGTGGATATGAGTTCTCTTCCCAGTTTCTCCTAGTGCTCTTTTGTTCTACTCTTTCTGGGTGGTGCAGCTCACTCTGTAGGTGTCTTTCATACCTACAGGTGCCATACAGGTGCCTTGGTCCTTGAAATGACATCTCTCCCAAATCACCAATTTGACTTCCTCTACTGTTCTCCTGCCCATCCTTCCACGGACACCTACCTGCTGACATAAATAATGACCTCTGCCTTTCCAGATCCAACGATCAGTTCCCAGGCCTCACCATTTGAGGCAGTAGTGCCTCATTCTTTCCTTCCTTAGACACTTCAGTCGCTGTGCCTAAGACTGTTTTTCTTTGTTTTCATACTCCTATTCCATCTCCTTAGGGGATTCTTCTCTTCCATAGCTGTCCAAGTGTTGGAATGCACTAGGCCTCAGCTCTGGACTCTTTTCTTTCTATACTCATTCCCTAGGCATTCTCATTCAGGCCTTTTGCTTTGCATATTCCATGTATATTGGCCACTCTCACATTCACTTCTCTAGCCAAGCATCTCCAAACTGATTACTCAAATACCCACTTATTATCATCATTGAGATAAATGGAGGTCCTTTCAGGTATAATACAGGGTGGGGCAAAAGTAGGTTTATAGTTGTGAGTATGAGATACACAGGGTTTATTCTTCTATTACTACTTATTAATATTTTTCCATGCAAAAAATTGTAAACCTACTTCTTCCCCAGAACTTCTTATTTTTCAGCCTTTTCTGTCTCATCAAATTGTGCCATCATTTACCAACTTTTCCATGAAAACTAAAATATTGTTGATTTCCCCTTTTCCTTTAGCTTCCAGATAAAATTCATCATCATGTTCTATTTATGTACCAGAATGCCATTTCTTATCACCTCTGCTACATCTGTTCAAAGAGCAACCAGAGACATCATTCAAGAACATGAACCAAACTTGTTGCTCTCACACCTGTGCCTTATACTGGACCTTGTGTATGGTATGCTGTGCTCTGCTATGTTAGCTTATCCTCTACCAGTAAATTACAGAAAGTCCACCCAGTTGCCCAACTTAAAACCTAGCTTTCATCCTATCCCCATTCTTTCCCCTCTTCTTCTCTCCCAATTCCCAAATACTTTTATATGTACCTTCTAAATATTTCTCGATTTCATCCACTTCTTTCCAGTTTCACTGCCACTTCGAGCTTAGGCCACCACAGTAACTGCCTGCTTGATCACAGTAGCCTCCTAATTCTGTCTCCATTCTTGCTCCAAAACCCCATTTTCTGTACAGTAGACAATAACCTATGTCAAAACAAATCTTTTCATGACACTCTTCTGCTTAGAAAACTCAATGACTTCCTAATGCCCCTTGGATAAAGTCCAAACTTACTTGGACAGTGTTAAAACACTCCTATTTTCAGACATTCACCCTCAGCTAACCATGTTCTTTCTGGACTGTGCCACAATCTCTCTCTTCTCCTGTACATTAACTATGCTGCTCCCCTGCCTGGAACAGCATCTCTCCCATCATTATGGAAATAATTTGTTCTTACCCCTCAATTCTCACTTGGACTTAGCATACCCAGGTTTGGTTGGTGGGCCCCCATGGGCCCCGCTTTTTCTCCACCCATCACATTGCATTGTGATGACCTGTTCCTTTCCTGTCCACCCACAGATGCTACATTCTGGGAATCAAAGGGAGTGCCCAGGTCCTCTCACTCATGTACCCTTAGCACCAAGCTCAGTGCCTGACAAGTATGAGATTCTCAAGAAATATTTGTGTGAGAATGAACAAATAAAGAACAACTGAGTGAATGAGGAAGTCAGAAATTATCACAGACAAGGCTTGATTGAAAGAAATAAAGCAGATGTGGCAAGGAGTCCCTTGGGACACCGAAAAGCAGACTCTGCCACTGGAAATGTGATGGGCTGATTCATTATGCCTGACTAAAAGAATAATCACACATCACTAGGAAGGGATAAGTGGTACAAGTGGGGTATTTGCATTCTATCTTTTTATCCAAGGAGCAATCTAATAAAATTTTAAATTGCTGAGATCTAAAGTAGTGAAGAGTTCAAGGGCCAGGGATAGGCAAGAGTGCTTGACTTGGCTTCAGGGTGGCCCATGTGGACTGTATCACACAATAAAAGAAGAGGCGATGAAACTGATTAGTATACTTCTAGGAGATAAATCCACCATTCTATAGCTTTTTAATACAAAAAATGAATGACTGACTCGATTATGCTTTGACATAGGCCATGCTTAAATTAATAACATGACAATTTATTCATGCTGACACTTTTAAATCTAGTAAGAATGACCCAAGAGAAGTCTCAGAAGAATAAAGCCAGGGGGCCAATAAACATATGATCACACCCTCAACCTCATTAGTATTCATGGAAATGTAAATATAAAGAAAAAAGATCCCACTTTACCCCAATCAAAAAAAAAGTCCGAAGACACCAGATATTATTTAGGAATAATAGAAATCTGTTCATTGTTGATGAAGATATAAACAGCAAAGTGATATTTTAGAATAATACCATGTGTTTATAACACATATCACATTTTATAATATAAAACAAAATTCTATTTTATTAGTGATACATACATATTTTAAAAAGACAAATAAAAAGGATATAAACTATAAAACTGGAATACATATGGGAAGGGAAGGAGAAAAAAGAGAGGACAGCATAGGCCTCCAGCTGTATATGTAATGCTTTGCTTCCTTAAAAAAAGCGAGATTTTTAAGCATGTGAAAAAATGTTAACAGTATTAAAGTTGGTGATGGATACATGAGTGTTACTTATTTCTGTGTGTGAATTATTAATATTGCTTTTAAATTCATTATTAAAACAAACCAGAAATCAGTGCATGGAAAACTCAACTTGTGACAACTTGAATATGAGCCAGAACTAGTCCTTCCTTGGAGAATGGAATGTAAGTTAATGGGAAAGCTGATGTTTGCCAATACTCAAGGCCTTACATTACTATACTGTATGTCTACCTTCTCTTTTTGCAAGAAAGGAAAAAATTACTAAGCCACAGGAGGATAACTTCAATTGGTAATTGGGGTTCAAATCTATAGGCTGGAAATGGTTTACTTACCAATGGTTTTCACTTGAACAACAGCTCTTACTATCCATGAACTTTCATTATCCGACTGACTATAATCACATGTGTACATGCCCTGGTGAAAGTCATAAATTTCATTCAGTAACATTGGGTTGCTCCTTTTTTCATAGAGTAGTCTTCCATTCTAATCCAAGAGACCAAAAAATCAAATAGCTTTCTTTAATCAGACAATTATCATTACTATCAATTGTATTTTTCAGAAAACTTCACAAATTTTAATGAGGAAAAGGGGAATGTCATTCTGAGATGAGGACATAACAATCATGCTACCAAATTATAAAAAGATTCTGTTCAAAAATTATATTTGTGACTTCTGGACAAGATAGAGGCATAGGTAGATACACTTTGTCTCCTCACACAAACAAAAGAAGGACAACAACAAATTTAAAAACAAAAAATAATCAGAACTGTCAGAAAAATGAACTGTATGGAAGTCTGACAACCAAGGAGTTAAAAAAAAAATGTTCACCCATACTAGAAGGAGGGGTGGAGACAGGCAGACAAGGTGGAGAGGAGGCGTAGCAAGGAGGTGGCTAATGGACCATGTGAGTGAGGTGGCAGCTGGCAGACCCTGCAGTTTGACATTTGCATGTGGATAAACCAGAATGAACAACTGGAGGGTGAGACAGACCACGCAACCCAGGTTCTAGGGTGGAAAAAGCTTCAAAACCTCTGGCTATGAAAACCTATGGGGTTGCAGCATCAGGAGAAATTCCCAGCCCCACAGAAGAATTCACTGGAGAGACCCATAGGATTCTAGAATTTACACAAACCTACCCACATGGGATTCAGCACCAGAAAGGCCCAATTTGCTTGTGGGGGAAGTGACTGAAAGCTGGTGGAGAGCTGAACAAGTGGCATTGTTCCATCTCTGATTCCACCCCAACATACTACACCACAGCGCAGCAGTGTGAGCTGCCCCACCCTGGTGAATACCTAAGGCTTCGCCCCTTACTATATAGCAGGTTACTGAGACAAAGAAATACGATCCAAATGAAAGAATAGATCCAAACTCCAGAAAAACAACTAAGTGACCAGATAGCCAACCTATCCGATGCACAGTTCAAAATGCTGGTAATCAGGATGCTCACAGAAATGATTAAGTATGGTTGCAAAATAGAGGAAAAAGTGAAGACTATGCAAAGTAATATTGGATAAAGGAAAATATACAGAGAACCAACAGTGAAGGGAAATAAACTGGGACTCATATCAACAGTTTGGAGCAGAAGTAAAAAATAAACATTCAACCAAAAATAGAATAAACAAGAATTCAGAAAAATGAGGAGAGGTTTAGGAACCTCCAGGACAACTTTAAACATTCCAACATCTGAATCATAGGGGTGCCAGAAGGATAAGACGAAGAATGAGAAATTGAAAACTTATTCGAAAAAATAATGAAAGAAAACGTCCTCCATCTGGCAAAGGAAATAAACTTCCAGGAAGTCCAGGAAGCTCAGAGAGTCCCAAAGAAGTTGGATCCAAGGAACCATATACCAAGGCACATCATAATTACATTACCCAAGATTAAAAATAAGGAGAGAATTTTAAAAGCAGAAAGAGAAAAGGAGACAGTTACCTACAAAGGAGCTCCCTAAGACTATCGGTTGATTCCTCAAAATAAAACTTACAGGTGAGAAGGGGATGGAAAGAGATATTCCAAGTCATGAAAGGCAAGAACCTACACCTAAGATTACTCTATTCAGCAAAGCTATCATTTAAAATGGAAGGGCAGATAACGTGCTTCCCAGATAAGGTCAAATTAAAGGAGCTCATCATCACCCAGCCCTTATTACATGAAATGTTAAAGGATTTTATCTAAGAAAAAGAAGATCAAAACTATGAACAGTAAAATGACAGCAAACACGATAATCAACAAATGAACCTAAAAACAAAACAAAAGCAAAAACAAACAAAGGAAAGAACTATAACAGGAACAGAATCACAGAAATGGAGATCACAAGGAGGGTTATCAACAGGGAGGGGGAGCAGTGAGAATGAGAGAAAAGGTAGAGGGAATAAGAGACATAAATGGTAGATATAAAATAGACAGGGGTAGATTAAGAATACTATGGGAAACGGAGAAGGCAAAGAACTTATATATATGGCCCATGGACATGAACTAAGGGGCAGAAATGTTAGTGGAAGGTGGGTACAGAGTAGAGGAGAATACAAGGGAAAAAATGGGACAAATGTAAAAACATAACCAATAAAATATACTAAAAGAATTGTATTTGTAAAATTCTTTCCTAAAATAAGCATTTTCAAATATAATTACATTGTATGTGTATATCAGGGCACCAAATTTAATCAGCACACCACACTCTAATTAATTTATTATTTTCCAAAGCATGACTCAGGCTCTGAGAGTATTCTAGAAAACTCATCATGTTCTAAGCAACTAATACCTAAATGAATTTTTTAAAAAGCATGTGTTTATATGTCTCAGAATTGATGTTGTTTTTCTGTGTATGGGGCTAATATAAAGCTTCCTCTTTAAATAAATTTAACTTGAATGAAATAATGAAATATAAATTAAAAATATTAAGTGAATAATAGTTTTATATAAATATGACAAAGAATGACAAATGATTGAAAAATTATTTAATTCATAGTGGACCCAAAGTGTCATGAGAATTAAAATAGATTATCAAAAGTTCTTTCTCTTACTTGAACCTGTCGGTGACAGTCTTTTGCCCTTAGGGATAAAGTCTAAAATTCTTTACAATCTGATCTTGCCATTGCTTCTCTGACTTGTTTTTCACTATTCTCCCTCTACCACTTATCATTCCTTAAATAACCATGTTCTTTCTCAATCCATGCATTTGCACATGTCTCCCACCATTTTTCCCAGTGGATAGGCTGCTGCTCAATCTTCAATTCCCACTCAAGAGGTAGCTCTCATGGAGCTAAGTTGTCAGGCATCACAACATGCTTCCAGAGGAGTAAGCACATGCCTCCATCATTGTGTATATCCTGTGCATATTAATGATGTGTTTAGTGTTGAGGTATCTCCTTCATTGTAGCTGTTGAGAGCGGTCTTTGTTAAAAGACAAATACCTGGCCCTGAATGCACTGGGTGAATAAACACCAGTCCTTTCTCTCAGTGAGCCCTCAGTCTAAGAATGCAGGCCCAGAGTAGTAAGCCAGAGTTTGATGCATGCCAGTGGCTTTGACTCAGCTCATATGAAACAGAAGTACTCCCTCTGGTCCAATTAGAGCTTTGAAGAATATGTAGGAATCAGTCAATTTGAGGTAAGCACCATTTTAAGAACATTTGAAACAAAGCATGTATGTAGGAAATAAGGCCAAGATGAAAGGGCTGATGCATGTGGCTGTATTTCATCTTTGGTCCCCAGTCTATGGCAGGCAGGCCAGCAATAGGATGATGGTCTTTGTAAATGAAGAGAGAGTAAATGCATGTATGGTTGAAAGAAAGGTTTTGAAGCACAAAAATCACATTACTACACATTTTTTAAATGGCAACTAAGTGTTGAACTTCTTTTAAATTTATTCAAAGATTATCATAATCACTTTCATATCACTAGCATCTGGGGCACAGTAGGGGCTCAATAAATATTTGTTGAATGATTGAGTATCTTTGTGCCAATAATCTTGTAGCACTTAGCCTCCATGTGGTACGTGGCCTTTCAATTTCCCACTAAGAGCACCAGGAACATATCTCTCACCACTCCAGTTAAAAGAAAAGAAACAACAATAACAAAGAAATAACAAAAAAATAAGAGCCTATTATCCATATAGATTACAAAGTTTTTTCTCATGTTACTTCATGTGATTGTTCAAAGACCTGAACTCAGTTTGCATAGATGTTGTTTTCCATTTTATAGATAAAACACCTGAGCTTCCGCAGTTTGTGTTTTGCTCCATATCACAAAACTAGTCAGTAAGAGAACTGAAAATTCATCTAAATTATTCTGATTTTGAATTTCATATTCTGACTGAGGAATTTCCCTTTCACTTTGCCTGCTGACTTTTTGAGTCAGGGATTCCCCCACTCTAAGTCTCTGCTGTGGTTCCTGTGGCTCAAGAAGGAATTTCCAGTAAATTGGCAGGCAGCAGCCTAAAGAAAGGTGTGGGGGACAGTGGGCAGAACTGATTGGAGGAGGACCTCCAGGTGGGAAGTAAATCAAGGCCAAGTGGTGGGACAGACAAGGTTAAACAATCTATCAGCTGATATTGGGGATCAAGAACATTTTAAAAGAAAGGTTCAGAGCATGGAGTAAAATTCAGAGACAAAATTCTACAGTACACAGTAATAATACACAAAGAACAGAACTGGAGTGGAGGTGTGTCATAAATCACATGAGAAAGTAATAGGGAGAAGATGCTTAGTTATAACTAAGACCTCAGCTAAACCACAGGGAAGATGGGTGATACAAAGTAGACCTGATTTTTTTCATAAAAAAAATGTAAGTATGGCTCAATGTGCACCATTAAGATTTTATGAGATAAAATTAAAAGGAAGCACCAAAGAAAAGAGACAAGAAGTGAGCAATTTGTCCTCAGAATGATGGAAAACCCATTCTAATAATACAACCACACATGATTCTAGTAGCAAAGGGAGGGGCTAATGGGGCTGCAAAGGGAATTCTTTGTTATGTTCAGATGTAAAGCAGAAGGAGGAGGAGGAGAGGGAGAGGAAGAAACCATTTACAAATAAGGAGGAACACCTCAACTTGAACCTGTATGAATAGTGTCAGAAAGTCCTAGAAAGAACTGAGGCATGAAAAAAAAGCTGAAGAGACTAAAATGATGTTTAAAGCTGAGTGTGAAACAAAAAGAAGAACAAAACAAAGAAAGCTCACTCTACTAGAAACATTTATTATAATATTTTCCTGTAATATCACAAACCTGCTGCACTACTGGGCAATACTGCCACTCCAGGGAGCACGATGCACTTTGTATTACTCTCTGCGAATGGGGCTCCCTGGAACTGGGCAACACAGGGAAGGTCCTGCCTGGGCTTTCACTACCTAGTTTAGGAGAACTCTCAGCATTTATATCTCGAGTTATATGTTCCCTGATGGACTCGATGGTTTCATATTTGTTTTAATGACTCGTTGTGTCCAGGTCTGCATATGTCACCTCTTCTCACTCCTAATTGAATTAATGTCTATTTTCTCCAACTTGCTAAATGCTGTGAATTTTTGAGCCATAAAATCCTAAAATGTGATTG
>PVKM010038324.1:0-14148 GCA_004027735.1 Carollia perspicillata
TCTACCTATGCCTCCATCTTGGCCAGAAGTGCAATATTGGTTTTAATGATGAAAAACTGGTAGCAGAATGTGAATAGATGTTTGGATAAATAAATTATAGCAATTTCATACAATGATTATTATGCTTTCTAGCAAAAAGATGTCTATTGATGTGGAAAGATATTCAAGACATTTGGTTAAATTTTAAAAAGTTGTAGTCTGTATAGTATGATCTAGTTATTATTTTAAAAAATTGTAATGTTTATATAAAGAAAAATCCTACAAAAATATATACTACTAATAGTAAAAATACCTATGAGGAGGGAGTAGACTTTTACTATATTGCTTTGAATTATATAACAATTTATAATGAAAATATATTACTTTTTGTAAAAAGAAAGGAAAAAATTACGACTTGATTAGGACATTCTTCCTACCTCCTTGGGGTCCTGTAATTGTTTCAGGTCACATGGTACTGCAGACCAGTATGGGACAAATAATCTAATTTTGGGGTAGTATCTGTGCTCAGTCAGTTGGATTCAAGGTAGGAGGTATTCTTCCTCTTTGCTTGCTATGATTTTTTAAAAAATCCTCCCCTGAGGCTATATAGATTGATTTTAGAGGGAGAGAGGAAGAGGGAGAAAGAAAGACTAATGTGAGAGAGAAACACCTATTAGTTGTCTCCTGTACACACCCTGACTGGGGATGGAATCACAACCTAGGTGTGTGCCCTGACTCGGAATTGAACCTGCAACCTTTTGGTGTACGGGACGATGCCCCAACCAACTAAGCCACCTAACCAGGGCTGCTTGCTATGAATTTCAATGGCCTATATATATTTTAGTTATGTTTCCCCTTAAGTCCACTCAAATACTGATGGGAGAGCACAGCCAATAAAAACAACATGTTTTTTCATTGTGGAATACCTGTTTTTCTTCGTATCATTGTGTGAAGTTGTGTTTATATATTTCTTGGACATCTACAAGTTTTTTCTTCCTAGTAAGTTGCAGAGCTGCCTGTTAACTTATATCCTGAACTTACTGCCTATCAAACTTAGATTTTTCACTCACTGCAGGGACCAAGCAATTAAGGAAACCTGTGATAGCTCCTCCATTTTCTTCTTCTGTGCTGGCCAGAGTTACCTGGTAGGAGCTGACAGGTGTGAAAGTCAAATGATAATAATTCCTTTCTCTGACAGCCTTACCTGCAAGATAACGAATTGTCTCAAGCTTGTTAGACTCCATTAGCGTTTTTAAAGAAGCAATTTCAGTGTCAATTTTATTACTGGTCTCTGAGATAATACTGTTGGTTTTAGTATCCTGTAGCAAATAAGAATAAAGACAATTAAGTTTTGTCCTTATGTATACTGGCAAAAATGTTTACATTAGAAACCCTTATTTATGGATGAATTGTATATTATAAAAGGCTTAATTGAGGAAACATAGTAAAAGCAGTGTGATATTTTTAACAAAATCATTATGTGAACATTACAAACTGACCAAAAATATTCCTTCTACTTTAATATTTGGAGACCACTTATTAAGATTATCACATTCTGGGCACATTCTACTAAATGCCTCATAGTAAGATATTTGAGACTTAAATATATAAGAGGATAAACTAAGAAGAAAAAATTTTAGTCACTGAACTATCATTTTATATATACAAAGTCCTTAGGATAAGATAGTTAAAAATTCAAATATATTTTGGAAAAGAACCCTAACCAGGTTTATAATGTGAACTGGTAGCAATATGAAAGGAAATGGCAGAAATGTTTGTAGGGCAACACTGAAGGCTAGGGGTATAGGAGCTAAGAAATAGGAAGAGAAAGAAAATGGCACTTAGAGCTCAGAAATGAGCAGTGGGACAGATTTTAAATCTCCTCATCTCCTTTATCTGGCCAAAAACAAAGAGAAGAGAATAGGATGCTAAGAAGGACAAATGGGACCTTCTACAATATTAGAAGCGAGAAACAGTACTGTCTCTTCTGTTAGAATGTAGACCAAATGGCTCTTAACTTTTTAGAAACGGACTAGGCTAAGCCAGAAAGCTTGAGTTTTACTCAAGCCACAGATATTAATTATGACGATTTAGGATTACTGAGAAGGTAACCAGTAGTAATGAGAATAGGGTTTAAAATCCAGGTTCGCAGCCCAGCTCTACCACTAATAAGCCGTGTGTGACCTTAACATCCCCGTGCCTCAGTTTTGAAATGGGTAAGTGGGAATACAGACTGCCTGTCTCACAGAGGCTGATATGAGAGTTAAAGAACTGAACAGACAGAAGTAAAGCAAGCAGGATATCTGACATATAATAAGCACTCAAATATTCACTCTTATTTTTTAAAATTTAATTTAATCTAGGCACTCACTTGAATACTAATTGTGAATTCTTTTCTTTTTAAAAGTAGTTATTTTTTCATATATAAATAAGTTAGTTTAAAAGTATGCCACCTGGAAAGCTTGATTCTGACTCAGAGGGCACAGCTCGGACACCGTCATCCACTGGGTGGCAGCCTTCCCAGTGCTGGTTAGACTGTAACAGCTCTGAGAGTTATGGGTTCTACAGGGCTAGCTGTTTAAAGTCCAAAGTTATAAAATGACACACAGAAAAGCAGTTACACAAGGCAGGAGAGCTGTACAGGAGAAATTTTTATGTAGTAGCTTACCTTTTTGGTAAATTCTGTGGTTGCTTCCATAAGTTTCTTTTCTTGATCTGTAAACTAAAGGATATCATATATTAGGAGGTTAACAAAAAAAGACTAAAAGGTATTAAAAAGCAATAAATAATCAAGAAAGTACATTTAAAAGCACATTACCATATCTGTTACTCTGCTCCTTTCTAGGTTGATGTCCAGTTTATTATCTGCTCTGATTCGACTGGTTTCATTCTTTAAAGAAAAATACATTTTTAAAAAGTGATCTTGTAATGAATATTCTGAAACTGATAAAATATTCTTAAGTGGGAAGAAGAGTGTCACTTACTATCAATTGTTGCTTAACTTGTTCTAATTCGATTTTCATTTTCTAGGTATAAGAAAGATCACATACAATTAACATTAAATGAAGAGCCCATATTATAATTTTTTCATAAAATCTGAAACCCTAGGTTAGCAAAAACTAGATGATATATGGATTTCTAATACAGGATTTTATTTAAAAGAGACAAAAAAGAACAGTTCCTCATATTCAGAAAATAATTCTTATAAAACCATTAGAAAATGTATCTGTTTTAGTATTCTACTTTTTAAAATGATTGATGTTCTAAATTTAAAAATAATTAAGCTGGTGGATAACAAAGTTCCAACTGAATTACAAAAACACATTTTTCTCCTAAATGACTAAAGTAATTAGTATGGAATCAGGTAAAATGGAAAACATCACATTACTTTTATTATACTATGAACTATGCTAAAATTATATATAATATATAGAGCTCAAGTATTTATATAATTTTTATATACATAAGATACAACTCATTCTTTAGTATGCAAGAAACTATGCTTTAGACATAAAGAGATTAGGTAGGGTTAAAGATAAGAGTATATTTTTACCTAAGAACTTGTAAATAGAAAAAAAAGAACTTGTAAATAATATTATTTAATAACCACATAAACTTGCTATTTGGTCCTATTATGCACCAAGTAGACTTGTGACACATTTTATTGGTAATAAACTGAAAATTTGTCACCTCGTTCTCTGCTCTCAGATTTGCAAATTCACTTTTCTCTAGGATGACCATGTCTTTCCTGATAGAGTCCAAATGAGCCATTAGCTGTTGTACTGTTATTTCCTAGGAAAAAAAAAACAAAATCACCTAGTGATCTGTGGAAAGCCATCCCTTACATGGAATTGTTTTCATGAAACTTAAAGAGTATCTTATGCTACAAGATACCACATCACTTGGCTAAGTTAAAAAAAAAAAGAAAAAGAGCCCTGGCTGGTATAGCTCAGTGGATTGAGCGCAGGCTGTGAACCAGAGGGTCGCCTGTTTGACTCCTGGTCAGGGCACATATCTAGGTTGCAAGTCAGGTCCCTAACGGGGGCCATGTGAGAGGCAACCACACATTGATGTTTCTCTCCCTCTCTTTTTCCCTACTTTCCTCTCTCTCTAAAAATAAATAAATAAAATCTTTAGGAAAAAAAGAGAGAAAGAAAAGAAAAATACCCCAGAACATATGAAACCTAGATATCTGAAATATCAAAATGAAAAGAACAGGAGATTCAAGGAAGAAAAATTATTTCCCAGTGAAGAGAAATAAATGTCTAAAAACATTTGTAAAAGAATCCCCATAAAATGCTTACCTAACATCTAATAGTTCCCCAACAAATACTGTTTTGTTTTTTTTTTAATGTCTGCATAGAAAGGGTTCTGTTATCTTTTATTGCTTTAATTTTGAGGGATTTTCTACCACCAGAAAATGCCAGGGTACTGGATAAGACTCAGAAGTCAGGTAGTAAAACAAAATAGGTACAAGTATGGTTTAAATAACTACCCCTTGTCAGCATAACATAGTTAGTGGTTTTCTTAAAAAGAGTATTTATTTTTAGAGGAGACGGGATGCAGAAAGGAGAGAAACATTGACTGATTGCGCTTACACGCACATGGACCAGGGGACCAAACCTGCATCCCAGGCATGTGCCCTGACTGGGAATTGAACAGGCAAGCTCTTGCTTTGTGGGATGACTCCCAACCAACTGAGCCACTCTGGCCAAGGCTCATTAGTGCTTTTAAGTGACATTTCAGTACTGTCTCTCTTGGAACAGTTTCTGTTTCTGAAAAACAGAAAAAGCAAGAGACATACAAATAAAAAAGGGGGGGGGGTGGAATATTACACATTTTCATCTATTATATAGTTGATTTTTGTTAAACCTTCAAGCCAATTTGTATTTTATCCAAATAAGTTTGCTCATGCCTGGTGGCTACATCCTGAGTAAATTAACACATACACACACACAAGTAAATTTCTGGGTAACTTGCCTATATTTGGTACTACAAGGAACATGTGAAAGAAAAGGTAGCTCCCATTTGATAGACTTATGAGCATTTGCTTTGCTAGGGAAGGAGATTTTTGTAGAAATAATTTAAGGCAGACTTACAAATAAAGTAAAAATGTAATACTGAACTTTTAAAAAATTGATTTGAGAAAGAGGAAGGGGAGAGGGGAGGAGGGGGAAGAGGCAGGGAGGGAGGGAAAGAGAGAAAGAGAAACATTGATTGCTGTTCCACTTATTTATGCTTTCATTTGTTGATTCCTGTACATGCCCTGATCGGGGATCAAACCTGCTGCTTTGGCATATTGGGATGGTGCTCTAAGCAACTGAGCTACCTGGCCAGGGTAACACTAAACTTCTTAAACTTGGTAGCTTATTGACTCATTATCTCTCCCTCTTTACCAAAAGAAAAAGCAAGTAAGGATACAGTCATGAAAATGACCCCCTATAACAGGGTATATAAGCAAACAAACAAACAAAAAAACCCAAATAAGAACAGGATCACTCGTGGAACTCCCACTGTGGTCAGTTTGTAGCCAGGAGTGCACTGTTGGGGTTATAGTCCTCTCCTGGCCAATATGGGCAAGAAAGACTATTTCAGAACTGACTCGACTCTTAGAAAACAGAGGCTACAACAGTTTCAGACGGGTGACCAAGAAATGACCCGGTCTTCCAAGGACCCGGCCTGCACAACACTCTCCAGGGACAACTCCCACATGGCACAGTCATAGGGAGTAGAAGTTAAAAACGTGAGCTCTGGAGTCAGGAGGTCTGGCTTTGAGTCCAAATGTTGTCATTTACTGTGCAACTTTGGGCAAGTTGTTTAACTTCCCTGACCTCCTCATTAGTAAAATAGAAATAACAACAGTACCTACACCTTATGAGAGTTGCTTGGAGAATTAAATGAGATGGTCCATCAAATGCTTAAAATAATACTTGGCACACAGCACTCAATGAATGTTGGCTATTACGATTAACCAGAGACAGGGATATAAATGGCTGAAGCAAGACAGTGTAACTTTCTTGTAACAAATTGTTTTGATGTGGAGAAGCTTTGCTTGAAATATTAACCCTATCATTAAAAAACATTTATTTTTTACTATGTACTATAGACATCCCTGAGTCTTATGCCTTCCCCAGCCCTCATCTATATTACTGGGGATGGGGGTTAATTTTATTTTATGTGGTTCTGTTTGAATATTCATGAAAATTAGTTAGGAAGTTACGCAGAAGTGGCTTTATCGGCAGTGTTAGTGCTATTGCCCCAAAACGTCATTATGAAGTTCTAAAATATTAAATATGTTATCTATTTAAATCTTTAATAAAATGTTATTACTGAGACTAGGTAGAGAATAGTTGAAAATGTAATTACAGATTTCTGGGGGAGTCTGAACCTGAGGTAAGGAACTGCACTATGATCCCAGTGACCTTTTTTCATTTCCCTGTCTTCCTTTCAATACAGTCTGTGACTCAAAACGGCCTACCAACCAGCACACATGTCCATCTTCAAAAATGTTAAATAGAAAAGTATAATCCAGTATTAAGTAGTCAAATCTATTGAAAGGGTAATCATTGTAACTACTGTGGAGCCACCAGAGAAGATGACTATAATCCAGATTGTAAATGAATCAGAGTGTAATTGTATTTTCAGATTGAGCAGACTTGACTCGGTACGGCCCTTCCTGAAGTGATCAAGTGTGATGTTTGTTTGTTTGGAGGCCTGAGCCCCAGCCCCATCCTTCGTGACATCTTTGTGTGCTGTTCTCTCCTAGAGGTGGGGTCAGGAAGGGGTTAGGCTCAAGGGTAGAATAGGATTTTAATTTCACACACTAGTAATAAAAAATCAAAAGTTTAGTAGTGGTACTTTCACCTCCAATCCTGTATTTTGAATATGTGATTAAATGGTCCTGGTAGCATAAACATTTCTCAGACTACAGTTTTATGTAATAGGTAATATAAACCACTAAATATATAATAGGTAAACTTAGAAATCTGATTTAAGAATATATTTCCTTATTAAAAATGCCAGTGGCTCAATTAGCTGTTTCAGGACAGCTCAGAGGTTTGGGAGAATTAAATGACTAGCTTTTCCTTTAGTGGATTAGTAATCAGTTATGATTCTGAATAAATTAAGCTAAAATAATGCATACACAAATTTATAGGTAAGTTAAATCCAAGGGTTAAATGTTTTTAATTTTGAATGTCAAATTGGAAATTATCATAAAAAACTTTAAAAAGCTTTTGAGTCATGACCTTTAATATAATGAAATTTTATGCAAGAGTTTCTAATTTTACATAAGAACCCCTAATTTCTCTGTTGTGAAATATTTAACTAAGAAAGGAAGCCTAAATTTGAAAAATTAAAATTTAAAATATATAGCCAAATGAAAAGATTCTTAAACATAGTGAACGAACTCATGATGACAAACTGTGAATTATTCCACAGGTGAGCTTATTCTGTTATTGACAGAAAACCGTTTCCTGTGCCCACAGCACCACAAGGACAGCTCTTGCAAATCACGCAACCTCTCTACTCACCTCTTCAGTGGCAAAAGAGAATAATTCCACCTACATTTTAAGATTGTTAAAGGGGTTAAATAACATGTGAGAAGTCCCCAACACTGTGCCTCTCACGTCCTAAGTTCGTAGTAAATGCCATTATTTGTGTATCCAGTCAAATTAAAGCATCTTAGCCAGATGACTTATAAAGTCATTCCAGGCTATGTAAGTCCTATCCGGCCTTCTAAGTTTGTGAAAATTAAGAAAAATATAAACATCATTGCAGTAAAATATTTTTTAAAAGATTTTATTTATTTTTAGAGAGAGGGGAAGGGAAAGAGAGAGGAAGAGAAACATCAATGTGTGGTTGCCTCTCACGCACCCGCTATTGGGGACCTGGCCCACAGCCCAACCATGTGCCCTGACCAACTGGGAATTGAACCAGTGACCCCTCACAGGCTGGCATTCAGTGCACTGAGCCACATCAGCCAGGGTATATTTTTATTATATAGAAGGGTTAGCTATTCTGCTGTGGAGGGCTTTCAACAGGGAAAAGTTATTTCACTAACAATGTATCACCATCTCATGATTCAAATAATTTAATTATCTTACAATGAAAATTTGGTAAAATTTCATTCTGTGTGTTACCATAATTATTATGACTATTCTAACTCCTTAATCTCTCTAGATGCTGACTTTTTTACTAAAGGGATTTTTTTTTGTTTTTGATCCCTTTAGACAGAACAATAAGGAAGATGAAAGTGTGTTTGGGAGGTTAGTAGATAAGACGAGAGATGCAGTTAAGTGATAAAAATGAAACTGTTACCTGTTGAGCTTGAGTGACCATCTCCTTATAGATAGTGTCCAAGCTGACATTTGATAAAGTGGTTAAAGCGGACACAATCGTTTCTGCCTGTGCTTTGTCAAATCCTGCAGGCAGCAAGTAGGTATATTTTTGAAAAGATAAGAACAGACAGATCAATAACTTCTCCCATAAACTATTCTTTTAAAAATATCTTTACAATTAAAAATTTGACAGACTATGCAAAATTACTCTCTAAAAGTACTCTATAATTTTGATTCCCACTGATCCATTTCCCCAATGTACATCAACACTGGATACTACTAGTCTTTTTTCATTTTTGAGCATATAATTGTCAAAAAAATGGTATTGCATTGTTATTTTAATTTGTATTTAAAATTTGCATTTCCTTGGTCAAGCATCTGTCCATATACTTATTGGTTAATGATATTTATTTTTCTGTGAGCTGTTTGTAGCTTTTACCCATTTATGTTTAAAACTGCTTAACTTTTTCTTCTTGATTCATATGAACTGTTTTAATTTTAAAGCAATAGGTTCATTGTCATGTGTGTTGCTAACAATTTTAACTTTATGGATATCATTTGAGATACAGATTTAAATACTTCTATAGCCAGACTTGTCGTTACTTTCACTGCTTTCAAGTTTTATGTCTTGCTTCTTCTAAAAATACTGTATATTCTAGTATTTTTTATAGTTTTTCTTTCATTTTTTTTACATTTAGCTTTTAGTCAAACTAGAATTTATTTCTCAGTAAGGGGAACCATATATACTTCTATGTGATTAGAAATATCACATGGCACACATGGCTAGCTACTCAGTTATTATAACTCATCTGTTACAGAGTCCTTCCTTTACCTAATTTGTAACATTGCCTTGAAATTTGCTTGCTAAACTCGTATGTGTGTCTGAGTCCCATTCTATAATCAACTTTTCTATGTGCTATCACATAATTTAAAAGACTGTTTTGATAATCTGGTCTTTTTGTGATGCTTGTTCTTTGATTTTCTTTTCTGCTCTTCTTAAACATTGTCCTTGTACTTCTACATGGACTTCTGTGTCAGCCTAGAAGCTACAGGTGTTTTTTTGCCTTTTTACATAATTGGAAATCATTCTACACATGTAATTTTATATAATGCCTTTTTCACTTAATGTATCTTTAGCATTTCTCATATTTTATTCAAGTAATACCATTTTTATGACTGTAAAATATTCCATTGTATTGATGGCATTTATAAGTGACACTTAATTGTTCCTAATAGTGATACTGTCTTGACTAGATAATTTATTATGAGTGGTGTTAATTTACTTCTTTCAAAAGATACCCATGTTTCTCACCATGAGTTTCCAAGTCCCGGACCAATGCATGGGTATCAAAAGTTAATTTTCTTTGTTCTAAAGGAGTTATGTCCACTCGCCTTGTATCATATTCTTCCTTGGTTGTAGTGGTGAAGAAATCTGAAAAGAGAAGACAGCATTTTTATTTCTTGTAGTAACAAATGGAAGCCTCACACTTTAGCTTCTAAAGCATTTTCCCCATCTGTAATACAGTTCCAGCTCTCCTATTTAGGAATTCTGTAATTTCAGGGTAGATAATTGACTCCTCTGAGCTAGTCTTATCCAAAAGTGTCAACATTATTTGGCATAGCAAACATTCAATGTATGTTTCTTTTCCTTCTTTTAGTATTCAGAAGTAGTTTGTTAAGAAACAGTCTAGCACTGGCTGGTGTAGCTCAATGAATTGAGTGCGGGCCTGTGAACCAAAGGGTCGCTGGTTCAATTCCCAGCCAGGGCACATGCCTGGGTTGTGGGTCAGGTCCTCAGTAGGGAGCATGTGAGAGGCAACCACACAATGATGTTTCTCTCCCTCTCTTTCTCCTTTCCTTCCCCTTTCTCTAAAAATGGATAAATAAAATCTTTTTTTAAAAAGTCAGTCTAAAGTATAATATACATCAAAAGCTCTGAATATCACTGCCACTTCTTTAATTACTGGAGAACAGAAACTGCCCAACTCTCCTTAGTGCTTAGAAGTCTTTTATACACTTATGAGAAATTTTTATACCTATCTGCCCATGCAAAGTAGCTTTCTGTACTCCTGTTACATATTCAGTTTATTTTCCACACAGTTCTCAGGTGAAATTATTTTGTTTACTATTTGTGTCCCTGAACCAGAACATAAGCTCCATGAGGCCCTGACTGTTTTTTATTGCTGTACCTTTAATACTTAGAACAGTGTTGGCAAGCAGCTGGATTACAGTATTTTATTTTTGATTCAATGAATTTTATTTTAAAAGCTGGACCATTTACTTTTAACACAAACTTCTAGGAAAAGTTTCACATTTTTAAAATATATGTCCTGTTTAAACACGTTTCCAATTAAAAAATATTTATTTTTAGAGAGAGGGGAAGGAAGAGAGAAAGTGAGGGGCTCGTAGAAACATCAATATGAGAGAGAACATCAACTGGTTGCTTCTTGTACGTGCCTCCACCAGAGACCCAACCCACAACGCAGGCCTGCGCTGTGATCTGGAATCAAACCAAACAGGCAGCGTTTCACTTGCGGGAGGACACCCAACCAACTGAGCCACAATAAATTACCAATTTTTTAAGGCACAGATTTTTTAAGTTCCAGCTCTCCTATTTAGGAATTCTGTAATTTCAGGGTAGATAACTGATTCCTCTGAGCCAGTCTTATCCAAAAGTCTTATCCAAAAATGATGAGCAAAACCAGACACAACATGTTTTCACTGACTTTATAGATTAGTAGGCATATTTTTTTAAAGAAAATTCCCAAATTTTAAGGCACACGGGATGATGAGCACAACCAGACACAATGTGTTTTCTTGACTTTACAGACTAGTAGGCAAGATTTTTTTAAAAAAAGAATCTTAACATAAACCCAATTCAAATGATGAAAAAGAGTAAGGGGTCACTTAAGGTTTGTTTGACAACAGTCAGATTCAAGAGGAGTAACAACATATATACTGGAACTTCGTTTACTTATGGTGATGTATTTTCCAGTATTATATGTACTTCAAAGTTCATTCTCTAAAAATGTTTAATATTGTTTTCATTTGAGTACGTAAACATACACCTCCGAAAGTTTACACAGATAGGACTGAGACTGGAGTGATTTTCCAGGATTCAAAAAAAAAATGCTGCCTCCTCTTTTGTAAAGGCCATCTAATGCCTACGCACGCTGAACACCTAAATATATACTCAAAGATGTGAAGGGCCCTGGCAGCTACACAGCCTTCTTACCGGGCATGAACAACTGTGTGAGGAAAAGGAAGCAATGAGCAAAACAGCACAAAGTACAGTGGGTTCTGGTTGGGTCATTTCACCTGGCGCTGAAGATTCAAGGTGAACAGAGAATGCTGATATTAGTACCAAGTGCCCACTCTCTGGACAACCTTAAAGAGTTCAGAAATTGCGGGGGGAGGGGGGAGGTGGAATTCTGAAAATGTCTCTCAGAATAAAGTCAGATGTCCTCCAGGTCACACTAAGAGGGGTGCCAACTAGTTCAACACCTGTAGGTTCCAGCATTCACGTTCTATTTTGTGAATGACCACTACCTGATGATTGCAGGATACTGAAAATTAGAGAGAATAAAGCGGACTGGCGTGTGCTGCAGTCTATCAAAAACCTGGGCTCGAGCCAGCACCTACATAAGAGCCTAAATTTGAACAGGCCACTAAAGGACTCCCTCGACATCGATTACCTTCCGCTTGCTCGCTCCTGGCAGATCTACGAGAGGGCGGGAATCTACGGTCTTATTTGACGGTAAAAAGGGAATTGGAGCTCAGAAGCCCGGCGGGAACCCCAGCCTTCAGAGACTCGCTCTCAGAAGAGGAAGACAGTCCTCCTCCTGGTCCTTGGCCCCCGCGGGGTGAAACTTGGCAGCAGGGTCTCCAGGGCCAAGAGTGGGCTGGGCAGGAGGGCGTGGCGCCCTCGCCTCTCAGTCGCCGAGCAGGTGCGAGCACCTCCTCTCTGGAACACACTCAGACACTGGTGACACGGCGCCTTTTCTCACCTCTCCGCATTGCCCGCAAGAAACGCCCGCGGGGAGTTGAAATCTGTCGCCCCCCGCTGCTTTCAGATAGCAGGAGCCGCCAAACACTACGACTCCACATATCCTCAGCGTCCCGGTAGAAAGAAGGAAGCGAAAGGCTGAATGAATCACGCTCAGGCTTTCGGGCAAGGTAGTCCTGGCGCCGGGAGGATGCTGGGAAATGTAGTTTTTGACCTGTCACAAACCCCACCCCCCCCAGCGCCTGCTTGACCAGAGGTTCCGCAAAGCCGGGCCTCTTCACACACAGACCCACAACTCAGTAACATGGTTCAGAGCAGCTCCGCTTCGCCCACCACCCCTTCCCAACCCCTGCACACCGTTACCACCCTTAGGAAGCGGGATCTTGTCTTTGAACCTTCCGGCGCCAGCTTCCTGGCAATGAGGTACAGTTCAACAGCCGAGTGACCCTGGGTAGCCAGCGGCCATTGCACGTTTGGGTCGGTGGGCGAGGGAGTCACATTTATCCGCACAGCAATCTGGGACCTGAAATACACCGCCGGTGAGCATTCTGGGGGAGCTGGTCACTTAGAAACCTTCTGGGAAGTGTAGTCCAGAGAATTCCTCATACTTGGGGCCTTAACCTGCAGCTTCGCCCTCTAGTGCACAGGAGGAGGAACTTAAGTAGGTTTAGTACCCCTCTTCAGGGAAACTGAATTCCTCTGCTTCTAGGGTAGAACTGATGTTATTATTATACTTACCCTCTCAGACCTCATTTACTCTAGACTTTGCTCCACGTGGTAAAATGCTGAAAATAACACACAGTAGTTGCGGGGCTAATACATATTTTCTAGGTCTTCAAATGGTACACAATAGTTAGTTTTTAGGGGCTTGATTATTCTCACAAGTGTCTAAATAGTCACCAATGGATTTTCCCACCCATTTGTTTTCAAAGCTCTTGGGAACGTGTCAGTTGTGTAACAAGCACCGTTCTAACCACTGGGGCACATTAAAAGAACAACACTTGATTCCCACCAGCAAGGGCTTTAACAAATCATTCATGGGGAGGAAATATAAATGGCTATTTAAAAACTGAAAATAAACAAGACAGGCCAGGTCAATCGCACCAGTTAAGGAAAACCATTAAAGGTTTTTCAAAGTTATGATTATTAATGCTACCAAATATGCAGTTCGGGCAACTCATGATACTGTCAGGTGTGTAAATGAGTATAACATATTTGGAAAGCAATTTAATAATGTCTATGAAAACTCTAAAAAATGAATAGCCAAAGTTTCACTTCTCAGACTCTTTCCTAAGAAAAATTAATCACATTTGTAGCTAAGACTTTTACGATTTATAGACCTTGCAGTGTTATTTATAATAATGAAAAACTGGAAATAATCTAAATATTCAGAGTGATTCAGTAACTTGCAGAAATGGTCCAAGTTGGGATAATATGAAACCATTAAGTTTTTTTTTTTTAAATCTCAGCGACAGGAAAATTCATACACACACACACACACACACACGCACGCACGCACGCACATGCACACGCACACCACGAACGCGCGCGCTCGTTGACCCTTGAACAATGGGGCGGGGTTAGGAGTGCTTGCCTTAGCTAGTCAAAAATATGTATATAACTTTTGACTCTGTAATAGACCCTTCCCATCCACAGATTCAACCAGTTGGGGACCGAAAATGGTATTTTTTGTCCTAGCTTGGTTGAATCCACAGATGTGAAACCTGCGGAAACCAAGGACCTACTGTATTTATTGAAAAGAAAAAAATCTGTGTATAAGTGAACCGGGGCAGTTCCAGCCACTGTTGTTCAAGGGTCAACTGT
>PVKM010038325.1:0-14132 GCA_004027735.1 Carollia perspicillata
TGCCTCAAGGCTGTAACTATGTGGAATGCTTTGTGGTCCAATGTCCGCATGTTCTGCAGGTTCTCTTTGTGAATTGTGTCTTAACTGAGTGCCACATCAGAAAAGGATGGTTGCACTTTGTCACTCCTGAGTATTGAAAATGTTGGTGGAGGGGTGGGGGGTGAGGGCAACCAGGGCTGCTGAACCAAGCAGCTACGTGTGCCTCCGGGGCCCTTCTAAGACCCACCTGGCCCAATGCGTCCTGCCGTGACCCTGACCCCCCCTCAGGTCAACTTAAACAGCCACTATTTGTGACTCTTTCCATTTGAAAACAAAACAGCAGCCCAGTCTCAGAAAGTTCACTGTGAATGTCTGCTTCCCCTGGGAGAAAGAATGGGCCTGGATGGCTTTCTCCCACTTCCATAACTCCACACATTAACACAGCTGGGTTCCCAGCACTCCTTGGGTGTCCTGTTGGCAGCTCAGGGCCTCCGAGTATACGGGAATGAAATGAAAGGTCCAGAGCAGCTATGAGATGAGCCCTGGAGGTCCCGGGAAGACGGACGCAGAGGGCAGTGGTGTGGCCCAGGCAGAGCCCTGACTCCTGACCGGTGAAGGGAACTGGAAAGGCTGAACAGGCCAGAACCCTTGGAACACCAGGGCATCCTCCTGCTTTGCCTCCAGTGAGAGCCATCCATCAGAGGAGAGATGGAACTGGGAAATAAAGAACTGAAAGCCCCTCCCCTCATGACATGGGCTTGGTTGAGCAATCATAATGGTTGTTTTTTCTCTGCTCTTCCTTCAGTACACACAGAAGCCACAGACTTCCACTGTTGTGCTTTGCTCACCCTCCTCTCCAAATGCACACTCCAGATAAAATCGTTCAGTCCCCTTTGAGTCCTCACACTTCCTCACTCCCACATGCTGTCTCTTCCGTTCAGACTTCAGAATGGCTCTCAGGCTCCTGTTGGCCTCTTGTGATCATCCCTCCTTCAGGCCCCCCGCTGCCTCCTTGTGCAGACGGTGGTTCCCCGGGACCCTCTGGCCCGTCTCCCTGCCTCCTCTTGACCTGCGCCCAGTTCAGCCTGTACGCAGTGGCCAGGCTAGCAGTACTCCTCTGTGGGCGCCGGTTTCCTTCCCACAGAGCTTCCTATCATCCACGAGCCTCTAGATCCATCCTGTCCGATTCTTTAATTGAACTAATGTGCTCTGAACTCTGACCTCCATTTCACTTTTTCTCCTGTCCATCACCCTTCACACGAGTTCCATTTTGTAGTTTCTGTCCCTCTCTTTCCTTCCCTCTTGTTGGCCACCCCTATTCCTATCTCTGCATATTTAAAATCTCAGTAATCCCATCTGATCCTGCTCAGTTGACCCCCTCTTCATGAAATTGTTCTAATGGCTCATTTGCCATTATTTGATCGCATTTATTATTTCTAGCCTACAGTATAAGTCTTTGGGTACCTATCTAATTGCCTGCTTAAACTAGGAGCATTTTTAGGGGAGAATCCTCATCTAAGCTGTTTTTGTAACCCTTATATCACCTAAAACCATGCATTGCACCTGAGTGCTGGAGAAATGTCTACCAAGTGACCAAACCCATTGAGTTGTTTGCAGTGTTGATGGCAGATGACATTGCAACAGGTGAGTGGCATTGTGAAGCAGGGACCAGTGACAATGAGAGTAGAGTCTGCAAATTCTTTCTCAACCCCTGCTTTACTTTCTTGGTGGTTAGTTTCCTAGGTTCCAGTGAATTCTAAACTATTTCTAAATACAGGAGTGCCTTGTCTTTATTTAGGATATTCTCCTGGGAATGGTCACTGTGATGAGGTCTGTCCCTCCTGCCGCTGACAAGGGCCCTTGCCAATATTTGTTCATTGATTCAACGACTTCATCGATACTAAATACGACTAGATTTTTTTAACTCTAGTTATTTTCTTGAATCTCAGGATACATTTCTAATTTATTTATTATTGTATTGCATCCTTTCTGCCCATTTTTGAAATTCGGTACTGCTTTGTTAGGTCTGCATATTTTCTCTCAGTTCACAATGAATCCATCCAAAAACTCTGAAAACCATACATAAGTCATGATTTTGTTGGTCCCGTGGCACCATAGGAAACACAAAGCCAAGAAAACGTCTGACCTCAGCGTTTGGTCTCAGCAGCCAGAGCCACGCCCTTTGAAGCAGGCTTTCTGTCGTAAGGCCACAGACGCTGTCAGATTCGGAAGCTAACAGGTGCTAGACAAAGCAGCCACCAGACCTCTTGGTTCACTCCAAGCCTCCAGGCCTCAGCTTTCCTCATCTGCAAAACAAAGCCATTTCCAGCTATTAAATGGTAGGATTTTATGAGCCTATAAAATTCATCTCTAGGACAGAAGGGGAAAATAAAACACAAAGCAACATAAAGGTAACAAAACATCACGGGGTCCTTAAAATTTCTGAATACCCAAAGCTGTCATTTTAAGCTCTGTTTAAAAACTTGGTAGAAAAGTTGGGTTAGCTTGATTGAATTGCATACCATAAGTGATTTCCAAAGCCCATGATGACTATATTATATTTGCAAGGTAATATAGTACAATAATACTTGTGAGGAGGATAAGTGAGTATTTCAGTTAAGACGAGCATCTTAGTCTCACCCGTATGAAAGCTGTACACTAACACTACCTGTAAGTGTGTAAATGATACAGTCCCTGAAATAATATGACTGAGCAGTGTACAAAGGCCTCCTCAGTCCCATTATCTCACTTCAGCCTCACAGCCTCTTGGGGAGAGCTGGGTTATTAGCACTCCATTTCACATATGCGGCAACCAAGAACCAAAGAGCTGGCAAGCAAAATATACATATTTGGCTTTGATTTTTTTCTTTCCAATATTTTGCTTTGACCTTGAAGACAATGCTGCTCTTCATTGGCTGAATGGGAAAATGTAGCAGCATCACAGGATTTTATCCTGAAGGTATATCTTTTGATTTAGCCATTATTCTTGGAAACTCCATGGCATTTTGACAGTTTAGGGGCCAAATAAGTATGAGTGGTGATGGTGTCTGAGAAAAACAGGATTTTGGACAGAACTTAACAGACATTTTAAAAGAGACTTTTCATGGCACTCTTTCAGCAACCAATATATTATGCTATTTTATTAGAAACTTGTTTTGGTGTTGTGTTTGTGCCATCCACATGACTTGCTGCCCTGGGGTCTCGGACTGCTTAGAAACCTAAGGAAACTGGAAACAGTGACCATTATGAAGATATTGCATCGTTCTTAGAAGGAGAGCATATGATCCATTATTCCGACACCTTGCTTGTCTTCCTTACAGTCTGGTTGGCTGTCTAGCTGTATGGAAATCTCGTGACATCTGGGAAGCTCAAAGGAAAAAGAGCGGCCCACTTTATTATCCCGTGCTCTCTGGGGCTGCCAAGCACCTTGTAGGAAAGACAAGAAGGATCTGAGCTTGTGAGCATCAGTTTAATGATAAAGCTCTTGTCAGGAGATAAAGTCTTACGCGTGAAGTATGAGAACTGATACACTGGAGACTATTTGGGGGGGAAGATGTGGAATGCAAGACTGGGCTTGTGTTTGTGTCATATTCCCTTTAGTGGTGCTGACATTAGGGACATCATGGGTAGCCATATGCACATGTGAAATATAATGCCTTTAACATAAGACTCTTAAGGTAACTTTTTAAAAGTTATGCTGAGTAATGGTTTACCGCCGTGAATGTGTGTGTACGTACTTTGGCTTAAAGGGATAGCCACGTGATTTGGAGTTTCAACTCCAGCTTGAGAAAACAATCTTGCCGCGGGTGATTCATTGTCTCCAAGGAGACGAGCAACTCTGTGAGAAAGCAAGATCTGAGATGAAACACTTTGGCCACTGGGTGCCATCCTTGCTCCACGGAAGGATTTACCGAGCCACATTTCTAGGAAAAATGGTTAAAAACTGAAAGGCAGTCATTTAAACGTAATTTCAAGGTATAATAATGTTTGTGTGTGTGCATGACCTGGAATCTGTTAGCGGCACAGGCCGCGTATTCATTCGCCTAGGCATGAGGCAGAGGGACTGAGGAAACCCGCCCTCCAGCTCAGCCTTACCAACAAAGCCTGGGCGAAGCCTGCTTGCCTGCCCATCCCACTGAGCCAGCCAGTGGTGGCCGAACCGGTGCCAGGGGTGGGCTGGGAGTTGTTGACCAGGTGGTGCGCTAGGCGTCTGCAGGGTAGCAGGGCAGATGCTCTATCAGTTATTTTTATTGTTGCATATATTGCAGCATGAATGTAACAAGACTGAAACCCAGTCTTGTTATCTCTGTGGCCATGCTGTTTCCCTTCACAGGCAGAGCCCGTGGAGCTATTAAACACTCTTTTCCTTCCTAGGAAATCGGCATGTTGATGGAATAGTAACTCTGTTTCAGATGCTTTTTATTTCCCTAGAAGCAATTCAAGGAGTTTGCAGAGAACCAGCTTAGAACATCCATGATCAGTGACACAACATCTGTGCGGGATTTTGCTATCTTTGAATTTGACCTGTATGCATAATAACAAGAAATTAAGCTCAGCGTTATCAACATGAATCTCCACAGAGAATATTCTAAGACTGTCATGTAACACAGGCTGATATTTCCTTCCAGAGCCTCAAATATTTCCTGGGACTAAAAAGAATTTGAGTGTAAACAATAATTTTAATAAAAATTGAAAATGTGTTACGGTCACTCTGTCACAAAAAGCTCTAGCATCCCTTGTACAAGACCACATTGCAGAAGGGATCCAAGCTCAGAACAGATTTTACCTCCTACTCCCGAGCCAGGGGTCACTCAGCTGGCCTCACCCTCGGCCCTGGCAGCTGGCCCAGAGCAGTGGCTGCAGGTACTTCTGTGACTCACTGGAATCAGATCCATGCCGCCATGAAAAGAGAAAGTGTGAGAAAAGCTGGCGAGAACTTAGCACAAGTGCAGGCTTTTTTCAGCCTAGCTGGGGATAAAAGACTTAAATATTCTTCTGCTAGTAAGCATCTACAGGTAGATGGGCTTTGCACTCCATTCTCTGTTCTTACTGTAGGATAACGGGATAGCATTCGTTATATATTCTAAATATTACTATTCATTAAGAGTCATGCTGTTCTAGCTGTAGTATGCTTGCTGCTTCTGAGCACTTTCATAGCTCTTACTTCACTGAATGTTAACAGAAGACTTCACGGGAGGAATCCGTGTCTGCACGCATCCATGGTTCAGGCAGCCTAGGGAAGCAGCACACTGCCAGTCTGGAGGCCTGGCTCCTTGTGGCCGAGGCCCCTCCCCTAGACGCTCCCCTGCCCAGTGTCTACACTCAGACCTCTCAGGGGGATGGTCATCGGGAACATGAGAGACAGGTAATGAAATTTCCCATCTGCCCGGTCTGTGTCCAGTGCCTACTATTCTTTTTCTTATTTTATAGAGGATGAAACTGAGGTACCAAGAACGGCCCAATTAATTATAGTGTATGAGAAATTGTGATGCGGGTAGGCAGGCACGCCGAATTTGGAATATTCCCTTTTGAAATGGCACAGAACCTCTTCAATTGAGGGCCTTTGGCTCCTGGCGTGGCCCTCTCCTTTCAGTCTGAGTACAAGCCCTTCTGTGATCATGGTTTAGTTCCTTACAGTGAGTCCAGATGTCAACAGACGGTGCAAAAGGTGTTTTTGTTTATTTGTTCATTTGTTTGTTTTTAAGCTTACATAGTTTGCAAAGTAGTCCAGCCCTGTGGTCTGGGGGACAGTTGTGGTTTCCAGCCTTCAGCGTTTGGGAGTATCAACTTCAAGGGGCAGGTTCTCGGGATCTGAAAGCGATTTTTCTGCCCAGAGGGTAAATCCCAAACAATTCCTGTGCTGAATGATCCCTTTCCTCTCTGGACCGGGTTCACTTTCCTAACATCTATTATCCACTGCAGGCCTTTCCAGAGATGGAGGGGAGCTCTGTGAAAACGAAGCCTTGGGGTTTCGGCAGAAACAGGTGGCCACTCTCAGCACTGGGCTTAAACGTGTCAGGCAATCCCGGGAAATACAGAAGCTGGATTTTAAGGGAGGACATTGTACTCTTCCCCTCGGCACCAACAGGAAAGCCCTAGAATTCAGAAAAGACAGAAAAGAGAGAGGTTTTCTTTGACTACATTGCTCTAATATGAAAACTCACAGCAATCACCTTCCCTTTAAAACCATGGATAAAAATTTATGTTTTGTCTGAACTACATTCCAAACCATCAGTGATTTCCTTGAAAACAGCTGTCCTCTGGTTCTCTGGGAAGTTCTGTGCAAGAGCAAAGGCTGAGCGTTTTGATAAAACCCTTAAAATCCAAAGGTGCAAATATTCTATCCTCAGGAATGTCCCTGACTGCCCTGGGCTGCGGCCAGGCCTCTCTTTCCGCATGAGCTCTCTCTCCCGCTGCTCGATTTACTCCCGAGAGGGCAGGATGAGAAGGGCACAACGTTTTGGATGGAAAGTCTTCTTCTGTGTAACACACAGAAGCCCAGAGTTCCTCCCGGGAAGGCTCACAAGCAGGAGTGCACCGAGTACCCAGAGCAAAACCCGTCCCAGTGGATGTGCTCCTGTCAACCAACTGCCACCGGCAGAGTCACCTGACCACTCCCAGAGCTGACTGCAGCAAGCACCTAGGTTGTCCCTTAAGCCAAAGGTGCAAAACCACGTCCTTGAAGCACTGGGCTCCCAGGTGTGCTCACTGCCGTCTGGCTTTCCCTATGACGGGGTAAACATGGCCTCTGCCGGGGCCTAGTTTCTCATCTTTCAGCAAACCCTCATCTAGAAAGAACCATTCTCAAGTTCCAGTTTGGGGAATCTCATGGAAGTTTTCTGATCCATTCGGGTTGGGTCAAGTGCCCATCCCTGGACCAATCAACTGTGACAGGGTGTGGCAGTAGAAGAGCATGTCCGCTCTCAGGTGAAAACACCTGGCTGCAGTGGCAGGACCATTGCTCCTAGAAAGGAGACCATACTGGGCAGATAGTATCATATTGCCCTTTACAAGTGAGGTGTGCCTGCAAGTAACTTTCAGAGAGTGACTTTCGGGCCCTTTCAAACCTGCCTATGACCTCTCCTGTGGAGAGCACACGTTTCCTTCTGCACAGAGGAGATGCTCATAACAGCCCCTTCCTGATTCATAATCTGTAGGCACTGGGTGGTACCCACCAGTGTGATCTATCTGCTGAAGTGGTTCCCAAGTGACTCTGTTTAAACTGCATTATTGAAAAGAATGTCTGTTACGTCCTTCAAGCTTTTCTATTTTCACAGCTAATCCCACTGAGGGTCACCCCGATTTAGCTCTCAAACTCACCCAAATATTATAAGGCAAATGAATGTAACTTCCAGGGATGTGCCAATTTAATCGGGCCAAGAATTGCCCCTTAACAACCTTCTCATTGGTTCATATCACAGCAGCATCTTTCCATTGTGCTTGAACGCTAGAGGCTCTGATGCACAGAAAAGCCCCTGCAACGGGACCAATTGGTAATCTGCAAATCCTTCTGGAATACTCATTCCTTTGGGAACTAATTAGAATTTACTGGAGAATTATGCAGATCAAATAGGCCAAACATCCCTATATCTGATGTTTGAAACTCACAGTAAAATAGCTCAATTCCTAATCTACTTCCTGGCCTCATTAGAATTCAATTAGTAAAAGGACATTCTTGCCTAGAGGCTCTTTGGCAGATTTGTGTGTAAACAGTTAACCCAGTGTTAGCCAAAGCAGTTACTTGTATCCAAACAGCTCTCTCTGACTGCAAAGAGAATTCCAAAGTTGTTTACACAAGACGTTGCTTATTCTCCCACTTGGGATGCAAGTATTTTAAGTGGACAGAGTGAGATAAAATGCAGCCAGTGCTGGTCCCGACTGACCACATCCTGTGGCTGCCGGATTGTTGCAGTTGAAGGTCATGGGAGGGAGGTGAAGAAGAGGACGCTGGAGACAAGGAGACAAAGGAAAATGTAAAAGGCCTCTTCGATGTTGTTTAAAACTATTGTCCTGAATTAACAAGTTTCGACTTTGAAATGTATCAACACCAAACTACAAAGGGTATGTAGAAATACACATATGTTTCTAGGACAGGTGGAACTGTTCACTGGACCATGAAAAGCAGGGTATTTGAGGGCAAGACAGCCTTGAGCTGGTTTTTCTTTTTTCTTTTCTGCAGTATTTCCATAACTGTTCTTTAGAAGCCTAAATGTAGACTCAGGGAGATTTATTTTTCTTCTAACAGGGTATGTTCTAGTTGTCACTCAGCCTTGAAATAGTTTTCCTCTCCAGTGGAACATCAGGCCAGTGATGTATTTGCATAGCTCTTCCCACCCGTCACTCCTCTGCCAGCCTAGTGCGTCAGCATTGCACAGAACGCCCAACCAGCCAATGACAGGCTTTCAAGCTGCTGCATTTATGGGGCATGTTTTCAAAATATTCACGGTCACCCAGCAACAGGAAAAGGTATTTCATTGGCTCTCTCACTGCCAGCTAGAAAGGAGGACAATCCCGATGGACTTCAGCTGTGAAGATCAAGATGCGGCATTGGAAAGGGGAGAGGCCAGGTGCTCGAACACACGAGCCTCTCAGGGATGAATGTGGTATTTTATAAGTATCAAATAAAGCACAATGTTTTCATGCCCCCGCCTGGGAATCACATGTTATGGACTCGCATGCGAGGGGCAGGCAGTTTCTATCTGCAGGGTCATAGGGCGCATAAAAGTTCAGCCTTGGCCCCCAACCTCATCTGCCTGCTCACAGGGAGTGCGGAGCCTCACTGAGAACTGGAGCCTCAGTGAGAACTGCACCGGTGCGCTGGTCGTGGAAACAATCAGACCTCCCTCTGCTAGAGGTGGGATGCCATTTTCAGTGGGTATTCTAAAGGCAAAGCAAATCCCGTAAGTTACTTTGTCAATATCTGACCTTGCAAATTATTTCGCCCTTAAAAAGTTCTACCTGACTCTTCAGGTTGACTTTCCCCCTGCAGAGAAGACCCAAGGAGAGGGCCAAGGAGCAGGTCAGCATTCCCCTGACCTTGAATAACAAACAATCGTGCTGCCTCGGTTGCCTCTAATTTTCCCTTTTTTTTTTTCATTACTATAGGACAGAAAGTTAATATTGACTGGGTGGATATGTGAACTCAAAGCAATTATGAAATGCTTAGGAAAAAAATGTGCTGTGAACCAGGCAAGAAAAAAAAATAAATTCTTAAACTGACGACACCCAGTCCTTGCTAAAGACTCAGCCTCTCGCCACTTCAGGATGCGCGATGGAAGGCTACACACTCTCAATAACTGAGAGCAGTTGTACTCTGAAAGCTCCAGTGCCAGGAACACACATATAGCTCATCATTGGTTAAGGACTTGAATGCAGAGCAGGCTGCCTGGTTGTAAGAGCTCACCCAGTGTGAACTCCTCCCTGTGATTCACGAAGCCAGCTGCTCTTTGCCGGCTTAGAGAGCAACATGGAGGGAAGGGCTGTCGCCTTTCCATTAGTCAGACTGGAAGTTAACCACAATTATTAGTAATTATAATGAACTGTTGGCAACATATTAACTAGAGACCCTGTATTATTTTGTGCATGTTAATTTTAGACTCACATTATAGTAAACTAGCATATGAATATCATTTATGTGTATCTTTAATGGGTATAAAATGATACAGTCAAATGTGCCTTAACTAGGCTGTAAGCTACTTGAAAAATTGCTTTATCTCCAGGGCCTAACACAATGCCTGGCATAAGTATTTCTTGAGTGACTAAAGCAATAAATTGGTGACCAAAAAAAACCTCATGAATCTGCCCGAGTTTCACAAATGGCAAGCTTTGGAAAGTTGTGAAACATTTCTATCTTATTTTCAGTGTTTGGGTGTGTAAGTCTAATGAAAATTAAAGTCAGGAAACCAGAGTTATAATCTTGTTCGGTCACAAGTCTCTGAACAGGTAGTATTATGACCTTATTTTATGGATGAAGGGACTGAGGGCAAAGAAGTAAAGGAACTGGCCCAAGGTCACAGAGTTGATAGGTCACAGGTCTAAGATCTGAACCCAGGTCTAATCCAAAGCTCACATTGTAACCATTATGCAAGTCTGCCTGCACGCCTATGTATGTTTTTAAGTATTAACATTTCTTTTGTTTCAAAGCTCAGAGTAGAACATTGAGGAGAAAATGCTTGTGAGGTTAAGATACAACTTTGGAGAGGATACAAAATAAACTGAGAGTCCAGACGCAGGAAGGATGAAACACCTGGCGCTTCCCGAGCTCCAAAGAGGTCATCAAGCTGAGGCCGGAGACCTGCCTGTTTCTTGTAGTAGCTCTGCAGAGGCAGGGAGACGGTTTGTCCAGGTTCAGTTTTGCCGCCACCGTCACTAGACTTCAGTTCAAGTCCCAGTTCTGCCTCACACTTCCGGTGGGACCGAGGACAGTGCCTAATCCCCTTTGAACCTCCCTTTCCGCAGGCAGAAAACTGGGATAACGGGAACCTCCCCAAGGGCTGTGTAAGGATTAAAGGAGATGGCAATATGGAAAGAACTGTGTCCATGCTGGCACTTTGCAGATGCTCAATAAATACGACATGCCTTCTCTCTTTCTCCTGTACCCTTAAGTTAAAAGGATGAAGACTCTCATTGCTTAGCAGATTACAAAAGAAGTCCATAAAATTATACAGTTTGTTTAATCAGTAAATGTTGGTTCCTTAGTTAAGGAGGAAGAGACATACATTTCCTATTCCAATAAAATTCTAGAAAAGCTCAAAGACAAGGTGCAACTTTGAGCTAGAAAGTTACAATAGATAATAGGCTTTCCAAGGCTCCAGGCTACCAGCTATTCCCCAGCCTTCGTTTCTCAGGTAAACTGCACTAATGGTGAACAGTCAGGAGCTTCCAGCACCTACTAGCTCGAGGGGGAGACACAGAACATCTTGGAGGGGTTACCTGCAGCAGAAGTTCCCACCATTTTTCGTGAGGAAGAGCAGCTCCTCACTTACCTGTGGTCACCCTATTAGCAGGTGTGGGTGAAGCCTGTGCATTCTCACTGCAAATGGCCCCAGCCAAGGAGAAGGAAGAGTAACAGGCAGTGAGCCTGTGAAACCAGCACGTCAACATGTCCGCTGAAACTTCAAGGTCACTTGGTGACCCAAGGCTGATCTCAGATAAGAGTCCTTTCTCTGACACATCAGAGCTTTGAGAATTTTTTTCTCGCGCTCACCACGGCTCTGTGCACTGAGAAAGGAGGTCACTGGGGTGCAGAAGTGTCATTAGTGGCAGGTCTAGGTCAGAGGTCCTCAGACCTGGCTGGACATTAGACTCGCCCAGGCGAGGGAGCCTTCAAAAACCTTCCACTGCCTGGACATCGCCCCAGACCGACGGAAAAGACGCAGGGCAGAGGGCCGGCACTGCATGTTTTCTGAAGGACCCGAGAGATCCTGTCATGAAACGAGGAATGAAAAGCACAGGTGTAGCTAATGTTTCCCAAGCTGGTCTCATATAAAACCATTCCACAGAATATTAACAGATGCGTCACACACCCACAAAAGATGTTTGGTAAATCTTCAATTAAATTAAGTAATTAGGTGACTTTACGTTCAACCTTGCCCAACTGTTTTTGTCCATACCTCTTTCAAAGCCCAGCTACTAGATGGCTTCTCTAACAGGGTGCCAGGGAACACCCATCTGAGCCATCTCTGCAGCCAACAGAGAGGCACGGCGACTCCTGAGAAAAATGAATAGATAGAGGCATCCACCGGCGGCCACGCTCCGTAATCTGAAATGCCGTAGGCCATCCGGATCCTGGCATGGATACTCTTCTAGAATGAGCCTTTAATTATTGTGCTCATCATTAAATAATATTGCAATAAAGACTTGTCTCGGGAATTTTCAAAGAGCAAGTCACTTTAGTTACAATAATGTGTATTTCAAAGCGGCTGCATTTACATTGCCAGTATTTCTACCCTGAAAAGAAAACGTGTTGCTGTTTTTTAGTTGTGAATTCTCTCAAAGGAGGGGAGCTCCCAAAGATTCATATTGCCTTAGACTACCTGGAGGCGCTCGGAGAGCGGGCCTTTACTTCCAACCAGGGATCTCAGAAAAGAGGTGGAAATAAAACGAAACCAACAATGACATTGAGCTTGAGCATGTGCAAGAATTAACGCTGTACGATCTAACTGCCTAAAATAAAAATGGGTCGTCAGCGATTTGTATTTTATTGGGCAGAGGTGGGGAGGTTTCTCATGTGCAGCTGAGCTTATGTGCCATTGTAAATGAACCTGAAACTCCAGTTCTCAGGATCTGTGAAGGGAGCTCTCTGCACCTCACCCTTTCCTTCTGCCCAGGACACGCTCTGAATATCTGACCTATTCCTTTCTCCAACAACCTCATCATTTTCTGGTTCATAGTAGATAGTATATAACAATTAGCAATTTCTAAGCCACAGTGAAATAGTGACCACACTGCATGTCAAACAGCCAAGAGCCTCAGAAGCTATTTGAAGATTACTATTATCGTTATCATTTGTTGAGTACCTAATATGTGCCAGGCACCTTACCTGTGTTGTCTCAAATTGATCACCAAAACAACTCTCTGAGATTAGTAATGTGGGCCTTCTCGACCTAATGGGAACCTGCAGCCCAGAGAGATAAAAATAATGTGCTCAAGTCAGTTATCAAAACTGGGATTGGAACCACGGTCTACAAATGCTCTTTGTAGTTAACCCTGATCTTAAATGTATGCTATTCCTTATTCCATTGTTTAAGAGAAATTATACTTCCTATAGAGGAGAGAATGATACACGTCTATAACTTCATGTCTGAACTATTTCAATATATTGATACTTGAATCTCTAAATATAAATATTTGTATAGCATTTTTCAATTTTAAAAATAGATTTGGCATCATATACTTATGGTACTGATTTGCAAAATGATGGGTGGGACTTAAAGTAGCAGATTAGTGGACATGTATATATTTATATAGTTGTAGATACACACACGTGCCAGTTTCAATGTTGCCCAATGAGCATCGCTTGATGTCCTCATTACGAGAAGACGACTTTCCATACCCACTAACTCCTGGTTGTTTGGGGAGCTGGGATGCTGGACTTGCTCTGTCTGGTCACATTCCCGTCAGGAGCCCCTTCAGGACGCATTTATTGACCAGGAAGCGGGCTGGAGGGAGGAGCTGCAGAAAAGACAGCTAACTCGCTTCTTGATTCTGCAGTCACTACCCAGAAAGAGAAGAATAATTTTTAATATACTTACTGTGACTGAAATACGAATCTAATGTCTGGTGACCTCTGGGAAAGAAGTGTAAAAAAGAATGATTACAAAAAAAAAAAGAAAGAAAAAGGCACTAAAAGATAAACTCCTTTATCTTCAGCAAAAATTATGGTGGATGGTTACTAAAATATACTGTGTCTGACGGGAAAGTGGTCCACTCGGCCTACACTCTCAGCAGGCACGCTCAGTATTTGACTCGAAGAAAATAGCTTTTGGCACTTATCCACAGTATTTTTTTTAGCACCTAATTCAAAACCAGAAAAGTTCTAGTTCTGACAAAAAGCTATTTTGATGTTTTATTTTTATTCCCCAGAAAACAGCTTCCAATGCCAAAGAATAATTTTATCAATATAAACAATCTAGCTTCAGGTGTTTTATATCATATTCAGTGACAAAGTAGGAAATGTAACAGTTTTTGCTTTGACAGCCCATGAAATTCATCATCTGTTTTCACAGATCTTTCATTCAGAAACAGACTTGGATTTTAAGGATTTATGGTCCGATCAAGAATATTTAAATAAAAGATTTTCAGCTTTTAAAGTCGATATCTGGATTTACTGGTAAAAATCTGGAGTCAGTTGCTGATATGTGACTGTAATCATTTATCCTTTGTGACCTTTAAAAAATAAAAAAATTAGCCGCTGTCTCATGCCCCAAGTTTATATCCAGCAACACCGATAAGAGCAAGTGTTGCATCCACCAACCGCGAGAACAAATGTCGGAGACTTTCAGGGTTTCAAAGATGTTACTTTATTGGCCAAAGTTTTACCTGCGCAGGGGCGAACTCTCCGAACGTGTCCGGAGACACAGTGCTCCTCAGAGCTGCAAATGAGAGTCGCGCCTGGCTTACAGACTACAGGGGTTTTATAGAGCGCAGCAAGC
>PVKM010038326.1:0-14143 GCA_004027735.1 Carollia perspicillata
AGAGCGTTTCCATTGAGAAGTCAGCAGCTAACCTAATTGGGGCTCCCTTGTATCTTACTTCCTGTTTCTCCCTTGCTGCCTATAAGATTCTCTCTTTCTCTTAGAGTTTTGCCAGTGTAATTATGATGTGTTTTGAAGTGTGCCTCTTTGGGTTCCTCTTTATTGGGACTCTCTGTGTTTCTTTGATTTTGTGATTTTTTTCTTTCATAAAATTGGGGAAGTTTTCCATCATTACTTTTTCAAACAGGTTTCTATCCCTTGCTGTTCTTCTTCTCCTTCTGGTATCCCTATTATACAGATATTATTATGTTTCATGTTTTCCTGCATTTCTGTTAATCTGTCTTCATTCTTTCTGAGCCTATTTTCCTTTTCTTGCTTTTTTAGGTGTTTTTTTTTAACCTTGTCCTCCAGCTCACTGATCCAGTCTTCTGTTTCATTGAGCCTGCTTTTGATTCCTTTCACTGTGTCCTTCAGTTCAGAAATTGTATTCTTCATGGCCCTTGTTGATAGTTTTTATTTTCTTTTTCATGTTGATATAGTTTGCAGTGAGTTCATTGTAGTTTTTGTGTAGTTTCTTGTAATTCTCTTTTAGTTCATTGAGCTTCCTGATGACCATTGCTTTGAACTCAATATCTGATAGTTGAGTTGCCTCTATTTCATTTAGCATTTTTTGAGGCTTTCTCCTATTATTTCATTTGGGGATTGTTTCTTTGTCTTCCCCTTGTTTGTGAGACTCTTCTTAGCCTCAGCTTCTTAAATTGATCTGTTGTGACTTCCTAGGTTTCTAGTGTGTACTTCCATGGCAGAAGACCTGTGAGTTTCAGTGTTGCAGTGCCTTTAATCTCCTGAGCTCACTGGTCTTGGGCTGTCATTTATGTTGGCTCTCTTTATGTCTTTGGGTTTTTATTGTTGTTGAGTCCTTCTTTGGTGGGTCCTTCCCTCCAGCTGCTTATCTGAGGATCACTACGTTCACCATGTCTTATATTCTGTTGCGCTAGTGTGGACAGGTTGTGTCGATGCTGATTCTTCTGTGTGTACAAGATTTTGAGGCTTCCCTCTCGCTCTTGTTCAGATGTTTTTTGTGGGTAATTTCTCTACCTTTTAATTGTATTTCCAGATTGGTCCTGGGTTGATGTAGTATGGCTTCTACCCTCCTTCACCTTCTTTCTTTGTTATCTGTTTGCGGTTTCTTTGTTGGTGGGTTTCCTCTTCCAGTTGGTATACTGGTGTGCACCACTCCCACCTTGCAAGTTCTCTGGGGTAGCAAAGTGAAATTTGTCTCACTGTCTCTGTTGCTGGAATGACCCCTGTTTGGGTCTAACTCTGGTCTTTTCATAGCTCCAGGTTTTATTGTCTCACCATCTGATTTTTCAATGTCCTCTATAATTTTTGGTCTCCAATTTTCATATATTCTGGAATACCACTGGCTTTTTGCTCTGTTCCTCAGAAGATCAGCCAGGTGTTTCATCCGTATGGTGGGAAGTGGACACTGCTTCCATCTATCCTCTGCCATCTTCTCAGGCACAATTTTTCTTTTTAATGAATATAAGTATCTTACGGAGAGCTATTCGGAGGTTGTGTAAATAACCTTTGTGCAGTAGCCCCTTATCCATGATTTTGCTTTTTGTGATTTCAGTTACTTGTGATCAAGTATGGCCTGAAAATATTAATTTAAATATTACATAAATAAACAATTCATAAGTTTTGAGTCTCATGCTGTCCTTCTCCATCCTGCCAAGATGTGAATCATTCCTTTGTACAGGGCATCTATGCTTATACATATAGTATAATAAGATATTTGAGAGAGAGACCACATTCACAACTTTTGTTACAGAATATCATTATAATTGTTTTATTTTGTTATTAGGTATTGTTAATTTCTTGTGTTGCCTAATTTATAAATTACACTTTATCATAGGTATGTATGTTTAGAAAAAATAATATATATAAGATTTAGTACTATTGCAGTTTCAGGCAACCACTGGGTGTCTTGGACTATATCCATTGTGGATAAGGGGAAACTCCTGTACAGGAGATTGCGCTCTTGGAAGATATGTGACTTCTGAGTCCAATCAGAAGGGAGGGAAGCTGGTTTGTCACAAATGGTTGTATACCCAGCTCTTTGAGGAAGCAGAGCCAATAGGCTCTGTACCAACTTTAACCCTGCAGATGAGTAGAATAAACACAGCAGGAGGCTGCCTCTTTGCAGACAAGGGCTGAGGTGGTGGGACTCAGGAGGGGGAAAACTGAAGAAGCTCAGTGGCCTCCTTTGCCACTGAGCACATGAAGAGCTTGCCCTATCTTCCTCTGCCTCCAGGGATTCATTGCTGGTTTTGAAAATAACAAATGTTTATGCTCACTCAGAACAGGGACCCTGACTTTGGCTACTGTAGACAAAGTAAAAATTATTGTCATTGCAATTAAACATGTCTCCTCTAGACTAGCAATTATTTGAGGCTGTAATAGTCATTTTGTCTTTGTAGCTTTTTTACCCTTCCCAACCTCTTCCCCTGGTAAAGTCCTACACTTCCCTTAGCTCCTGGCTTAAATGGCACTTTTCTCAAGTGCCATTAGGAAGGCTTTCTGGACATCAGTGCCCACCATACAATGTATTATCTCTAGCTCCCTTTTCATCTGTTCACTTTACTGCTGCTTTCCTGCTGTCACCACAATAGCTCATTCTCTAGATTTGACAACCCACAACCTGAACACTGTCCTGCTCCCTGCTGGAGCCATAATGCCAGGCACTGTGAACATAAGTCAATATTTGTGGGTGGACAAATGAGTGAGTGAATGAATGAATGAATGAATGAATATGGGGGATTATTCTGGATTACCCTGGTGGGGCTCCTGCATTCACAGGGGTCTTTATAAGAAGGACAGATGGGACATGAGGACAGAAGCAGAGATTGAAGCGATGTGGCTATAAGCCAAGGAATGCTGCAGCCTCTAAAAACTGGAAGAGGCAATAAATGAATTTTCTCTCGGGGCCTCCATAATGAACGAGGCCATCTGATCCCTTGATTTTAGCCGTCTATGATTGATTTTGGACTTCTGACCTCCAGAACTGTAAAAGAATAAATTTGTAACATTTTAAAATACTAAGTTTATGGTAATTAGTTAAGGCAGCGAGAGGGAACTGGTACACATATCAGATATAACTGGGCATCTCACAGATATGCAACTGGTGTTGAAACTGATGCTAATGTTAATGATCCTCACCTTTCTTACAACTCTTACTGGAGGTAAAAATATGTTTGGTATTGTGATGGCACATTACATTATCAGTGAAAGAATGAGCCCAGTAGAAGTGCTAGAAAGACAACATAATCTATCTGTGAGTAATATGGAATTCAAAGAAATATTTTTTAAAATGATTGTTTCAGCTTTTTTAACTCTGCTATTCATAGGGAAGATGGATCTAATTTACTAAAAGTTCATATCAGGAACTTGTTACCATAGCTTTGTTAACATTCCCACACAAGTATAGTGATCCTGTGATATAAAGTGATACAAAGACCTCTTGGAATGCTATTAGATCCAGCTGGAAAGAAAAGAGGCCATTAACTTCACACAATAGGTTAGAGTTGTGCAAGGGATTATGGCTCCATGTCTATGGCCAATCCAATTTGTGCTGCACACCATGATTACGTCTATTTGCTATCTTCTTGTAATGAATAAGGAGCCACACTTCATCTTGGAGAACCAGAGGGGATGTTGCCTTTGAGCTGAAAGAGGGAAAGGGTGTGAATCCACAGGTATTGTCTTCAGTTCAGATCAGTTGCTGAGGATTAATCACTGCTGACTCAGAACTCATGTTGCTTCATGCCAGAGGGCCTAACGGAGGCTTGAATAATCAAAATTTCTGTCTCTCCTTCTATGAAAAAATGCCGTGAGCACTAAGTGGATTGTGCTATTGAAAACACTTGGTCAATGGGACTATGAGACAGACTCATGCACTATTTCTACTATTGTAGTGGACCTTAGCTTTTCAGGATAGGAAGAGAGATCCATCATCGGCTATAAGGAAGGTATCCAGGAAGGGGAACTCTGGTGGGTTTTTAGGCAAGTGAGATGCTTGGACACCACATTTAAGGGACACAAGACTCACTGGTTGGGGCTTGGGCTCTGGGGCCCTTTGGTAATTAGGAGATGGAGTCAGACTGCATGGGTTCAAGGCCTGGCTCTATAGCCACTGGCTGAGTGACCTTGAGCAAGTTATTCTCAGGCCCTGAACTACTTTTTATAACTTGGGCCTCATGACAGCAGCCCTCTCAGGGGACTTGGAGAAAATCAAATGTCAGGTGTTTAGGATAATATCTGGTTTGCAGTTAGTACTCAAGAAGTTTTAGCTATAATGACTTTATCATTATCGGTAAAGGCAATTTGAGAATATTTTAGACATTAAAACTCTGCAACCAATATTGTTCTTGCAATAAAAGCAAGAACAAGGCTGCACCCCAACAGGATTGGAGCCAGCAAAGCTACTTGAAAAACAAGAGGAGGAGGATGTGCCAGAACCTGGGTAGGAAAAGCAATGCCTATCTTGGCTCTCTCATCTCTTGTTCTGCATTTTTCTGGCATTCAAAAAGCAGTCACATATGACTTATAATTTGTTGGGCTCTACCTTCCTTCCTGGCCATCAAGGGCTCTCCTTGGCAGTGATCTTAGATCTTTAAAATGCTTTTATTTTCTGGCCAGTTTTTTTGGCCTTTGAGTTGTCATTACCATGTAGGTTGTGGCTAAGGTGCCTACACAATGGGAGAAGCAATCAAGAATACACAGACAAACAAGGCTGCCAACTCCACACTCAACAAGTCCTCTCTGAGGACAATTAGGGTAAAAAGATAAATATTGACACATTAGACTATTTCCTCATTTATTTTCTCTTGATTGTCCAGGCAATCTGATGGGGTAAAATTCCACTTTTCTGATAACTAATTCTAGGCTAATAGAAACAAATAAAGCAAAGGCTTTGTCCACAATGGCTTGGCCAAGTCCATTGTGCAGAAATGCTAATCGGATTAAATGGACCCCTAGCTCTATTTGCAGCCATCAAACTCTGTGAAACATTTTCCATATCTGAAGGGTACCCATCATGGTGGCTCTCTTGCCTCTGAATCAAGTACAGAGAAGAAAGCAAAGGCTTTAAATGGCACCAAAGCCTGTTTCCAACCAAACAGACTGCAGGGATAAAAAAAAAAAAAAAAAAAAAAAAAACATGCTCACCCCTTGCAATTAAGTGGACAGGAAGGTAGAGCAGTAGTGGCTAATTTTCATCCTTATAAATGTGTCAGAAAGCAATTTTCGTCCTTATAAATATATTTTTTCTAATTTTCTTTTTTATTTTCTATTTTTTATTTTTAAATTGACAATGAAGAAGAGCAGTGAAAGTGTAAATATACTCTGTTCATCTATGAAAAAACTAGAAGTCTTGCAAAAAGTTGTTTTTATTCAGCATCTTGGGGGCAATGCATCTTTCTGATTTTGTCAATTTATCTAGAAAATATTACAATTTAATCTGTGTTAATAAAAGACCAACAGAATAACGCCTGGGGTTTTATGTGTCTGGCTGTTTCTATTAGCATTTAAATCTGCATCCATTACATTAGTCCCTTAAAATAAACACAAACATTTATGCGAGTGACAATTTGAGTTAGCCTTAGTCAGTCTTAAATAATGTCACTCAACTCAGCATTTAGACCAAAGCCTGTGAATCATGAGGTATATTTTTGCCTACAGTCTGATAATTTTCAAAGCTATTGGCAACCTGGGAATTTTCCTTCCTTATCACCAGGGCTCAGCTAACTTCACTAAGACTAATCAGGCTGGGAATCATTCATTCAAGGATTGCATGATCATGTTTTTCTTTAGCTGTGACAGCTGCCTCAGCCACATTAGCAATGCAGATTAGCCAGCCTAATAGGTTAATGCAGACCATGCGAAAATTAGGTTTAATCCCCAGTGAAATAATCTAACATTTTCACATTTCTTGATGTTGGGATAGAGACATTGCTGGTGACTCAATTAGGTGTAATGTAGATCAAAGCAAATTTACCTTCTGGCTGAACCTTCCCAATAATTTAGACAGAAGACTACAGCAAGGGCCCTTTACTAATTGGTGAATAGCTGTAGGAAAAATTGCATTAGGAAATCGTAGGACATGAGCAGAACTCTTGGGGCCTAGGACAATTGACATATTTTGCAAACATTCACATCTATCACTTTGCCATCCCTCCAAGTGATGGTGCAGCTTGGTGCATATACAACCCATTCATCCTTTGGGCATAAATGCCATAGATGGGAACTGCTCCTGCAACCCCTTCCCTGGAACCTTCTTAATGTCCTAACCAGGAGTATCACAATTGTGTTCTGAATGGGCCTGCATTGTGAGGGGAACAGAAAGAGAAGGAGAGGGTGTCTAATGTTTTCATTCTGACGAATAGCATATCAAATGCCTGCCTCTTTCAATCATAAAGGAAAGGAAAGAAAAAAATTACATTCCCTCAGTTGCCAAATTATTTTTTGCTTTGACATCTTAATTCTTAATCCTCATGTGTGGTCAAATCAGTGTACTATAGGCAACCAATCAAGCAATTATTTCTAAATTATATTTGTCCAACTCACATTGATTGGCCATTCTTTTCTTATTGGGTTAGCTCATTAATTCTGAGCAGCTTGCTTATTATGCCTTCCACATCATTTTTCTTCCAAGCCTATCTGCTCCAACCAGCCTGCTGATGTTTCAAGATGACATACAGAAAAAAAAAAAAGAAAAAGAAAGAAAGAGAGAGAGAAAGAAAAAAATACTAACCAGTGATCTACATATTGTCTCCTCTGGCAATTACAATTCACATTGCTGATTAACTTTGATGTAAAAACTAATGAGATAAGACAAGTTATCAAGACGGGCCTGATCATTATTCCATTTACACAGAATTTGTCTCTGGTGAATGACAAAAAACTAATGAAGACATATCTGACAGCAGGCTGAGCGGAGGCAGATTTTGGATACCCATCAGCAAGAGTTGTGCTCCCTTTTCATGATCTATCCAAGACATGTTGGAATTAGCTTAATAATGAAAACACTTCATATAAATGGACACATTGTTTACATTAAAATAACTACATGATAAATAGCAGAGATTTTATGCCTTCTTGAATCTAAATAACAAAGTAAAAATGTGTTCTAGTATTCACTAAATCACTGCAAAGAAAATTCAATTTAAGCCATTATACTTATCACTGAGTGAACATCCCTGTTTATGGGAAACAAATGTTGGTTTTCGGAGGGTGGCAGGGAAGGGATACGATCTGGGCAGAACAGGAATGATTTACTTTGTTAAGATGATAATGGGCAGATAAACAGAAGCACAATATTGGTAAAGCTAATGAATGCTATTCACACAGTAATAACTTTGCTGTGAGGAGATCCACTGGAATGACATTTCCAGCTGTACGTTTTTATAAGTTCTCTTCATTTTCTGAACGGAGACACTGGGAGTCTGCTTTCTGTTCATGTGTAAATGGAGTTCCCCAGTTCTCTATATGTAGCATGTATTACTTTTAGAAGAATGAATCCAAAGCATTTCTCTGGAAATATTCATACTTTCCCCCCCTAATAAATTAACAGAGAAAGACAGATATTTTGCAAGAATTGTACATTTTCTTAGGGCAGTTTTTGGGGCTGAGCATGAAATAATAAAAAAAAGCACACTTACTTTACTAAATTGTTAAATAAAGCAGTTGCATAAGATTTAAAAAATTCACAAGTATTATTTATATGGTTAAAAAGACTCTAATGCATATTTTTGGACTCTGCAATATATTTATTACATTTAACCTTATAAGTATGAAAGGAAGTAAAACACTGATTATTTTTACAGATAACACAGCTTTCCCAATGAATCACTTTGTTACTTTAATAAATCATTTTCAAAAGCATTAAAAAAGGAAAAATTTGTTATTTTCCTAGAAAAACCTTTCTTCCCTATAACATATGCAAATGCATTGTTTTTCATACATAAACATCATGGTATAATATTACACTCAAATATCATGGGAGGACTCAGAATAAAAAAGAAAAAATAAGTATATCTTTAAAGTCTCCTTTTAAAATAAAAATAGGTGGTAACTTTTGTGTTTTTTTAGTCAAATATAATTTGAAATATTTTAGGACAACTGTCCACAAATATCATTTCCAGTTATATTTTTTTGATTTACAAAAGAAGAAATACAATAATATCAGCATCTATAACAAAAATTTCTCCCCCAGGCATCACAATAACAACAGTGACAAAACAAAACAAAAAATTAACACAGCCTTTCTTGAAGGTCTGTACTGTACTAAAGAAATCTCTTGCATCTGATGAAAGGTAATGGCAAGTACTGTTTTGAAAAGGATGGAGAAACAAATTAGTAACTCTGAGGGATTAAGTTTAAAAGCTGTTTTCAGAAATGAAGATAAATCCTATATATTAGAATACATTGTAAATGTACTTGCATAAGAGATAGAGGCACAAGTGGAAAGTTGACCCCCAAGATGGTTTGATGATGGTGTGCTAAGTTTATAAAATTCTCCCGCAATAAAAGGAGCCTGGAAGTACAGTGCCCCTCAAACACAGAAGCAATTGTAGTAGAAAATGGGTTTCTAATTTTGACTCAAGTGACAAAATTAAACCCATGTGAACAAAGACTGACCAATTTCTTCTCTGGAACCTGCCTCCTCGCCTTCCCCCACTGGCTTCCTTTTACCCGGTCTCTCTCTGGAATTCTCTCTTGCTTATGTTTACCACTCAATTCTAATGTTAATTAGAGACCTACATATCCGTATTAGTAACCAACGTTTTCATTAGCACAGCCCACCCTGCTAAATAAAAAATCCAAGAGTGAGTCTGCGTGCGAGCCAACAATGCAGAGATGGCTGTATTTTTGAACGCACATATCTAACATTCTTTTCCTCCCTAGTGTTAATTTTCCCTTTCTATGTACTCTTATTATGTTATCTCTAACATGGGTGGCGGATTCCTTTTTAGCCTATTTCTTTCATCTATTTTAATAAATAATTACAGGCAGCTACAGAATGTATTCATTCCAGAGGGCTATCTCCTTCACATTTTTTTTTTCCAGAGACGCAGCTCAAGGAGACATGGTGATAATCAGGGGGCCTGGAATCCCCTTCTACACAATGTCATTATGAGTTCCCATTTAAAATGAAAAAAATGTATATTTCACTTAAAAGCGATACAAGGTTAGCACGTTTTTCTCAGACGCTTCACGACAAGGAACACTCTGGTTCCATATTCAGGAAAGGAGCTGGAGGAAAATGAAAGAGAACAAAAATCACTACAAAACATTTTAAAGATATTAAACAATCTCCTCATTTAAGAGGAAAAGGGATTCATATCCTTAGTCTTTTCTACAATAGGAAATACTTATCTTTCACTGGGTTGTTTGAGAATTTTATTCCTAACTCATTAATCTGCTTTGTGTAGTATTTGGGGCTTTTTTCTTTTATTAAAAACGAAAAGAAATCATAGTCTATTTTTCACAATTTCTTCCATGCTCCCTAGGATGTGTTATAATTTCCAATGTACTGATTTAAATGCTCACAAAATAGAGTTTCCCTCCCAGGACTAGAGCCATTCATTATACTTCATGACTTTCTTACTACAAACCAGTTTTTATAGCTGAACCAGCAGCTAAATGTTTTTCTTCATTTCTTCAAAATGCCCCCTAGACAAGAGCACTGTGTACATTTCCCTGCTCAACTTTTTCAAAATCAGGCTCTACCCCATCTGATTCAAGCAAACATATAGAAGCATCTGAAATAGGAAACTGACTACATAGCTTAGCTGTAGAATGGGTTTGTAATATTTATATTTAGAGAAATGATAATAAAGTCCTTTATTAAGTGTTTCCTTGCAGTGTTTTGCTAAATTTCTTCAATATGTATCCTAAAATTTGTTGACTGAACTCCTTTCCCATAAATGATTTGATAATGGAAAGAAGAAGCCTTGCTTTGAATTTATATACATAGTCTGTGTGTGTGTGTGTGTGTGTGTGTGTGTGTGTGTGTGTGTGTGTGTGTGTGTTTCAGTCTTGACTAAGTTTTATTTAAAACAGTTAAGGTGCACCTTTTGATTTGGAGTTTAAAGTAAATAATATTTATACATCTGAAACATACTCAAGACAAATGAAAAGCCTCTAGATGCTTTTGTGTGAGATGTTGAAGGGCTCTACAAACTTAAAAGGACAACCTCAATTAAGCTCATCTTCATCTAGAAAAAAGTAACAACTGAAAGCTGAATGTATTAGATAATACACACTTGCCGAAGAGTATTCTCTTAGCTATTAAAAAAAATTGAAAGACAAAAAAAGGAAAATATTCTTGATCACCAGCCTGAAGCTGGCCTGAGTGTCGCTGGATGCTAATTTTGTTTGAAACTGTTCAGCTACTCTGAATAGATATCCATATTCAACAAAGACATAATTAATGGCAACAGTTCCTTCAGCCTCAAGACATCATAACAAGCTGCAAGGTACAAAAAGATTTTTATGGGAACTAATTTAAGGACAAAGGGTTGACCTCTCCTATTTCATTAACTAACCAGAGGGAGGAAAGGAAGAGCGGCAGGGCTCATCCTAGTTCATTTCAAGCAACCAATTTCAAAATGCAAATCACAATCTGCAGATGTTAGAGGCTGATACAGATATTTTAAAATATCATTTGTTCAATTTAAAAGCATCAGACATTTGAATTTTAAATAAAAATCAAAACCAATTTTGGAATTCATTTTTAGTCTGGGAATGAACGTATTCATGGTGCACTGAAGGTCTTCAGGTTAGCTATGTTTTCAAGTGTCTAAAACTATTCTTGTAAACCATTAATTTTATATATTATTTTCAAAGCCTTTTAATGGAGAAGTTTCATTTAGCTACACATTATTTCTGATTATTATACCAAGTGAGAAGTGGTGTATTTTGAGTAAGAGTTGAGAAGGTTAAAGGCAACCATTCAAATCAGACACCTGATTCACAGATGTATTGAAAACATATGTGCTCTGAACGCCACAGTTTGCTTCAGGTGGTACCTAAGATAAAATCTAAGAGGTTTGCTTTTAAAGGGCATGCGTTGGTCATGAAAAAAGGTAAGTGCATTACTCCTTTTAGAATTCTGATCTTTCCTAACTCCATTCCGGCTTTTTTTTTTTTCTATAGCACTTTTCACTCTCTGACTTACTATGTATTTTACTCATTTTTTTGTCTGTTCCAACTCCCCTCTCAATAGAATATAAGCTTCAAAAAAGCAAGAACTTTTAGCTGTTCTGTTCATTGCCAAGTTTCCAGTTTTGCTCCTATGCTGTCCAGTACCATAGTGACTAGTAAAATAAGACCATTTAAATGTAAGTTAAAACTCACTAATATTAAACAAAATTTAAAATTCAATCACACTAGTCACATTTTAAATGCTCAATAATCACATGGGCTAGTGGCCCTCGTATCAGACTGTGCAGACAGAATACTCCCATTGTCTCAACAATTCTATTGGATAGTACTGCTATAATAGTTCCTGGCACATAGTAGACACTTAAAAATAGTTGTTGAAATTGAATTTGATTACCTAGAAAAGGCTATTTCCAGGGATAAGAGACATCAAATACTTAGATAAAGTGAAGAAAACATGGTTTACTGCAGAGCTCTCAGCTTGTTGCCGTATATTATTTTATATATTCCATCAGTGAAGGGGGATACGTATTTTGTAGTTATGCTTTGTTTTGTTTTGGGTAGAAAAGATTATTCAATTCACTTTCTCATCTCTTCATATAGGATTTATGAAGTAGGTTAAGGAAGATATTGCCAATCCCATTTTTAGATGGAAAATGAGAGGTCTATGGGATTAACACCCTACCAAAGGGGACAAAGAATTGTTGGAAGATGCTGGTTGTGGAATCATACTTTTTGCTCAGTCCATAGTTTTCCTAATTGGTACAGCCTTTGTCATGCACACCCACAGATGTTTCAGAGAGGATCTTAATAAATGTGACATTGAACTGAATTAAGCAATAACATTAAAAATAATTAAAACTAGCTTCCACTCACTAATTATCATCACCACCACAATGACAATTTTTTAATTTGATTTTATGGTGGGCAATATGTGAGGATTTTACACATATTCTTTCACTTAATCTAACAATAGTCATGTAATGTAGATAATGCTTTCCCAAATTTACAATGGAGGAAATGAGGATTGTAACTAGGGAAGAGTGAGATGCAAGGAAACACTGTCACTCCATCTAGAAGAACTTCACTGAGGGGCTTTGGCCAGAATTAGAGGAGCTGTTAGCCACTCCCCAAATAAGTGATGAGGGTGTGCAGCCAAATTTACTATGGTTAATATTTTTTACTTCCCTTTACCTTAGGCCATTTTTTTCTGGCTTTTCTTTCATAGACAAGTGAATTCTATGGTGCAATCAGACCTAATGATGTTGGGTCTGAAAAAAGACTAAAATAATATTTTGGTGCCAAGATTTGAAGAAAGTGAATATTCATTTAGAAAGTGCTCAGGGCTTGTGAGAATGTTGTACAGAATATGATGCTGAGAGCACAAAAGAAGAGGAACCAAAAAGAAAAGAAAATCATCTTCCAGTTCTTCCACATATGCCCCCACTGCTTGTCAGGGCAGTAGGTTATCATGATGATGGGCAAACTGAGTGTGGAAAGTGGCACTTGAAATGGGAAGAGAGCTTTCAATTTATATAACTCTTGACAAAATGTGTTCCCTCTGAGCTAGGCTCAAACTGTGCATACTCCCTCATGCTAGAAGATATTATAAGCACCATTAGATTTGTTATCATTACCCTACAAGGGCAGTTATAAAAATAGAAGAGAATTATAAAAATAGAGGAGGATAAAAGTAGGGTGGGAACCCATTTAGATACATTACTCTGAAGACTTGAGTATCCCAGCCTAGACTCATGATCACTTAACAGGTATTTTGGATAGATATGGACTGAATATAGAAGGAATCTTTGTAAAAGTTACTAAGAAATGTTTTCTACTTAAGAGTCAAAAGAAAGGTTCTATCAGCAAAAAAGCAAGGGCTTTGGGAACTAGGGATTTACAATTCTGGGGACCAAATCTCAGCTCTTGAAGATATTAGCCTTTGGGTTGTTTCCAAATAAGGGAAGTAGAAACCCTGAGATATTTTTAATTTAATTAATTAGATAATTAATTATTTTTAGAGAGAGGGAGAGAAACATCAGTGTGTGGTTACCTCTTTCATGCCCCCCACTGGGGACCTTGCCCACAATCCAGGCATGTGCCCTGACTGGGTCTTGAACCAATGACCCTTTGGTTCATAGGCTGGCATTCAGTCCATTGAGCCACACCAGCCAAGGCAGCATGAGGTATTTTTGAGGACTCAAAAGAGGACAAACTACAAAGTAGATGAACAAGTGAGTGCTCTCTCATACACACATGCACACAAATAACAACTCTCCAATGGCCATATACTCTAAACCAAAAATTAAGATACCTGGTCAGTCATACCTGGTCAATAACCAATTTCCAGGCTATTTGAGTGTGACTTACAGACTGGGAATTAACATTTGAATCTCTAGGTTGCAGTAATGTTTTTGGAAACAGAATTTTAAAATCAAAGCAATCTCAAAAAATTTGGGGATATAAAGGTTTCATAGAACCTATTCATTTGGGGGATTATTTATACTTTGTTTGATTCTAGTGAACTTGTAACTTCCTAAGTAGAGCAACTGACAAAACTTTTGCCAAGAAAAATATTAATAAGTAATGAGAAGTATAATTAATATATAGGACAGTGGCCCAATGATCAAAATCAAACAAGCCTGAAAAATTAAAATCAAATTAAATAGGTATTGCAAGAGCAGACTCAGTCCAGGAGACAGTTATGAAATATAAACTCAATTAGAAGAACAAAACAAAAAAAAACAACCAAGTAGCTAAAAGCTCAATTGGGATTGTGTTAGGGTGATATTCTGGAGCAGAAAGAATCTACCTTGGTTGAGGTTTTGATTTCTAGCTCAGGAAGCAAGTTGGTCACATGTTTCTGTCTCATTCTACTTTGATCATCATCAAGGTTTTCTAAACTTCAGGCTACCTT
>PVKM010038327.1:0-14142 GCA_004027735.1 Carollia perspicillata
AAGGACAAGTACCATATGATCTCACCTTTAACAGGAACCTGAGCAACTAAACAAACAAGCAAACAAAATATAGCCAAAGACACTGAAATAGAAAAGGGGATGATAGTATCCAGAGGGGAGAGGGGAGGGAATTTCAGGGAAAAAGGGAGGGGATTACAGGAACAAGTATAAAGGACACATGGACAGAAACTAGGGGGGGTGGAAAGGGGAGGGAGGGGGGAGCACTGGGGGGTGGTATGGGATCGGAGTAAAAGACAGAAAACTGTACTGAAAAACAATAAATTAAAAAAAAAAAAGAAAAAAAAAATAAAATAAAATTACAAAAAAAAAAAAACACCAGGAAAAACTTGCTGTTCTTTCTGAGAATCAGCTGTTTTTCTTGCATAAGTGCTCCTCATCTTGCTCAAAGCCTTCCATTAGCTATGAGATTTCCTAAAAGGTCAATTCTAACAGTTTTTTCTAGTTTCTCATTATTTTTTGAAGGAGAAAATCCTGATGTTCCATTTTATGCTGACATCCAACATCAAGCATCAAATAAAAATAATTTTCATCTTCCTAGGGAAGATTTAGTGATTGGACAAGTGAAATAAATCATTTTTTTCTCTTCTGGATGCAAATGCTCTAAGCATCATAGTCCTTTTTCCTGTGGTGATAGTATAAGCCCACAGAGAACAGCCTTTATCAGATGACATAAAACACCTGAAAAGGAATAATAAATATGACAAGCATGAGAAGCCTCAAAGCTCAACTTTGAGCAGGAAGAAGGTGTGCCAGCCACTTACTCCAGAACATAGGCTATTACTGGGACCCAGCTGACTCTAAGCCTCTGAGGAAACTACTGAGTCTTAGAGTTGGCACCATTAATGAATGAATTTCAAGCAAAGCACTAAAGACATGCCATTAAGTCAGACATGCAAAGCCACATAGAAACTCTGTGGGAATGATAAACTAGGCATTTTGGAACTATGCTTACATCAGGAGTATCCACAGAATGTATCTGAAATCAGCACTTGGCTGAGAATATATAAAACTAAAAACATTCCTTAGCAGGTTTTTTTTGTTGTTGTTTAGTTGTTGATGTTGTGAGTTTGTTGTTATTTTACTGTTCATATCTTTGATCTTCTTTTTCTTAGGTAAGTCCTTTAACATTTCATATAATAAGGGCTTGGTGATGATGAACTCCTTTACCTTGACCTTATCTGAGAAGCACTTTATCTGCCCTTCCATTCTAAATGATAGCTTTACTGAATAGAGCAATCTAGGTTGTAGTTACAGAATCACAGAAATGGAGATCACATGGAGGGTTATCAGTAGGGAGGGGGTTGGGGGAGAATAAGGGAAATGGTACAGGGAATAAGAAGCATAATTTGTAGGCACACAATAGACTGGGTGAGGTTAAGAATAGCATAGGAAATAGAGAAGTCAACGAACTTATGTGTACAATCCATGGACATGAACTAAGGGAGGGAATGCTGGAGGGAGGCGGGGTGGGACAGGGCAGAGGGGAGATAAAGGGGAGGGAAAAATGGGTCAACTGTAATAGCGTAATCAATTAAATATACTTTAAATAACCTCAAAATGTTGAGGGGATTTCTGTGGAATATACTGAGCTAAATTTAAGGACCAGGGGCCCAAAGTTCTTGGCTCTTCTTCAGGTTCTTTGAAAGTGAATCAAGCAACCAGAAACTATAGGAAAAACCAGAAAGCTGTCAAAGTGTATTACATGATCTGGGGCAGCTGATGCACTGAACATGGGGTTGGCATTGGACCTGTAGTGACAACATAATCCAGCAACTCACTTGACCTAATAGTACTCAGTATTATGTAGTTTTCATAATGTAGCATTAGTTTTTGGCTTTTAAACTTTAGAATCAACCCTTAGACAGAACACGAATGATTTGACCTGGTTACAGAACAGAATATAATAGTATTACTTTTGCCAAGACAATAGGTGAAGGGTAGCAGCAGGTAAACGAGACTGAAGAAAGAGTCTGAGTCCCAATATCTTTGTTTCAAAGGGTGAGAGTTAATAGATACTGTTAAGAAAAAAATAGATAAAGAATTTGAATACATTATCCATAAAGAAAAACATAATGAAACATTACCATTAGGAATGGGGTTAGGCCCTGGCTGGTGTAGCTCAGTGGATTGAGCGCCAGCCTGTGAACCAAAGGATTGAGGTTCGATTCCCAGTCAGGGCACATGCCTGTGTTGCAGGCCAGGTCCCCAGTGGGGGATGCATGAGAGGCAACCATACATTGATATTTCTCTCCTTCTCTCCTTCCCTTCTCCTCTAAAGATAAATAAATAAAATCTTTTAAAAAAAGAATGGGGTTAGTACTTTAATAGGTATTGCACTGAATCTGTAAATTGCTTTGGGTAGTATGAACATTTTGATGATGTTAATTCTTCCAATCCATGAACACAGTATGTTTCCATTTGTTTGTGTCTTCTTTGATTTCTTTCTTCAGTGGTGTGTAGTTTTTTCAGTACAGGTTTTTTGCCTCCTTGGTTAGGTTTATTCCTAGGTATTTTATTTTTCTTGTTGCTATATCAAATGTTTTTTTTTCCCATGATTTCTGCTTCTGATGTTTCATTGTTGGTATACAAAAAAGCCTTTGATATCTGGGTATTGACTTTGTATCCTGCTGTTTTGCCAAGTTCATTTATTAGGTCGAGCAGTTTTTTTGCGGAGTCTATTGGATTTTCTATGTACATTTATTAAAAAATAAAAATAAAAAAAGAATGGAGCTAGTGAGTTAAATCACCATCATTTATAAACTCAATAATATAATTATAATATCATAATATCTAAAATTAGTAAATTGAAAAATGAAAGCATAGATCTAAAATTAAGTTATAAAATAGACACTAAATGAACTAAAAATAGAAGGTAATAACTAGGTTGTGGAGCTGGGGTTGTACAGCGATGGCTACTTTCTTAACTATGAATAAAATGTGGAAATACATTGTAAAAATTAATAAAACAGAAACACTTACAGTGGAAAAGACACCCACTTCTAAATATTTATTTTACCAGTGATATTTTGATAATTTATAAAATAAATTAAAAATACAAAATTAAAATAAACAATAGGATTAAATATGAATTGTATATTTACACAATAAGGATACTACACATTAATAGAAATGAGTAATATACAACTACATCGAAAACATGGATGACTCTGCAAAACAATGTTCAGTCAAAGAAACCACACACAAAAAAGCATAACTTGTATTATTCCACTTATATAAAGTGTGGGAACAAGCAAAACCCATCTACACTGATAGAAGCCAGAAAAGTCATTATCCTTGGGGGCAAATAGGGACAGAAAAGAGGACAAAAAAGAGATTCTATGTATGGGATGTTCTGTTTCATGATCCGGTTGTCAAGTTACCAGATGCATTGTTGATTGGGCACACAATAGTTATGCTTATTTTTGTATGTATGTTATACATTAACAAAAACTTGATAATAATAACAATGATAAGAATAAGAATAACAGATAATACTTAAATGGTGCTTAATATGTACCAGGTACTGTTCTAAGTGATTTTACATTCATTAATTCATACAGGTCTTTCTAGACATACCCACTGACACCCATTCTTTTCTCTCACCATTCTCTTTCCCTGGAATGCTTCTACCCTCATCTTCACATGGCTGCCTCCTTCCTGCCACTCAGCTCTAAGCTCAGTCTCAACCACACTGCTCTATTTTAATTTATTAAAACTTATCATAACTAGAAAGTTTTCCGTTTCATTTTTTTGTTGTTGATAGTTTGCTGCTTACCCAATTAGAATGTAAGCTCCATGAATACAAGGATCTTATCTCTCTTCCCCACTTCTGTATTTCAGAACCTAGAACAATACCTGTACCTAGTAGAGGTATTGTTCAATAAACATGCTCAATAAACACTTACTGAATGAATAATTCTATGAGCAATCAGATTTCCTATCTAGTTCCTCTTAATCCATTCTCTATATTGGAGCCAGAGTGATCCATCTAAAGAACAGTTTTGATCAAAAAACAAAATATTAAACAAATAAAATTTAAAATAAAGCACAATTTTGAGCATGATCATCCCCTCCTCGGGGAGGAGAAAATGCAAATTGTAGTTGAACAACAATAAAGTAATTATTTAAAAAAGAAGTACTAAGAAAGGTAACGAGAGACATACTTTGAAAAAAAAATCTCAAAATTCCTTTCCCATTGCTTTAAAGGTATCTACTATGGCTTCATTCATATCTTTTCTTTGCTAATTTATAAAGCCTCATCTCTCTTCATCTTTCTCTTCCCAGGATAGCTCAGCCATGCTAAACTAGTTTTACTTGCCCTAACACACTAAGTCTCACTCATCTTCAACTGTGTGAGCCTGGTTTTATTTTTGTTTAGGATGCTCTTATATTGATTTTCCTTTACCTCACCTGATTAACTGTTCAGCCTGATGACTTTATTTTAGACATCACTGCCTCTGAGGAGCATCCATAACCCAGACACGTCAGGAACCTCTCCTATATACTCCCAGATAATACTCGAATGACATGCACAATGCTCAGGAGTAGATGCACAGTTCCCTCTTCTACTGACATCTTGGTTAGAACTGCACAAGGGACAGAGGCAGTTGGACATATTGGTTCTGTACTCCAGGAGGGAGACCAAGCCCATTTACTCTCCCTTTTCATAGAGCAAGTGAGAGAGCAGCCTTGTTAAAAGAGTGAAAAGAACTGGAGTTTTCTTACCAAATGATCTGAGCTTTGGTATCAGATTTCCTAAGAGTTGTTGGTAGTATCAGCTTCTTAGTAGCAGAAAGTCTTGGGGAAAATTGAAGTTATGTGCAGACCCTCTTAGTAAGAGGAGAGGGATCCAGTATAGCTCATCTCCAGGCAATCCCGAGATGGTTCCTAGTGTTATTCATGTCACTGTTTTTTTAGTAATTATCATACTGGATTAAAATTGGGTGTTTACTTCATCTCTCCAACTAGTCTTAGTGATTTTTGAGGCCAGGGACTCTGTTTTATTGGCCATTGTGTCTCATCACCTAGTGGGGTTTTACATACTTTGGTTTCTTTCAATGAATCAATGAATGATTGACATACTTTCTGAAATTACATTTGGAAGGAGCTATCAGATTACATTATTTAATAGACCCTTACTATTTAAATCTATGTTAATGGTCAAGCCTTTAAAAGAATACCCTGATGGATGGAAAATTTCCTTAAGAGCCAAATTAGAAAATCTCAAAGCTGGCAGAACTCCTTGATGTTATCAAGGTGGAGAATCATGTTTCCCTGATTCCTTGCTCTGTATGTGTATGTGTGTGTGTATCCATCCATCATTCTTCACTGGCTTCACTCAGATCATAGAGAATGGGAAAGCACTTATATTGGAACTTGAATTGAAAGCATATCAGAAGACTTAACAATGCAACAAAATCTCCCTAAAGAATAAATTGAAAATTTTTTCTTAATATCTCTAAACTTTTTGGGAACATGCGGCTGTTTTTTTAGAAGACTGTTGCATACATTATAAAGCCATAGCAACAGAAGAACAATATGTTTAGTACAACAGTAGTCTTTGGAATAGTACCTCATTTATTACTGTAAAAGCTCTACCCAGGCCCATTTACCCACTTTCTGTTCTGGTAGAACAGAAAAACACTACCCCCAAAGTAATGTAGTAACATAGCCCTTTTGTCTATGCATTCCTTTGACTCCCACATAATTTTCTCCTGGTTATGTTTTAAACCTAGGAGTCCCTCTGAGGACCTACCAGATACTTCAAGGGCTACTTATGGTGACATAGAAAACATAAATCCACAGTAATACTTGGAGTTTATTCAATTGCAGTGAGGAATATCATGGAATTACCCAACAGGAAAAGTAGGTGTGTGAATATTAAGGCCCACCTGAAAGAAATATCCCACTTTCAAATTAGCCATTGGGGCCTACCCTACTTCATCTCAATCCAGAACTTGAAAAAGGACATTTTATTTTGGAAATATATGTGTTAATCATTGCAAATAGGTAAATGAGATCAAATTGCCAAATAAGAAATATCCCAATAAATAAATGACTCTAAACAGGTAATGATGTCTCAAATATCTCTCCTTGGACTATTATTCAATAAATATCTAAATATGTCATCTAGAAACACATGCAGAAAATATCAAAATAGAACATGACTAGTACACGATGTGATATCTGCCTTGCCACATATATGTACACCTGCCATTGAACTGGAGTTACAGAATGTTGTACAAGGCAGGAATATACCTCTTACTCTAAGATATGTATAAGGAAGGAATACTGGGAGTAACTTGCATAAATAAATGTTAAGGATTAGTTATACTTGACCTAGGTCTTTGTAAACAATATTCTGCAGCAAGACATGCATAGTACTTAAGCTCCATAGTGACTATTCTTTTTCAGCACAAAAGTTAGCTTACATGGATCTCTTTTAAACTAAACCTTGTTTGGAAAAGGCTTAATTCTTCAGGGAGAGGCCATTAATTTCTGCATTTTACCATTGAGAAATGGTAATGAACCTTCCTTTTTCTTACTATTGCTGTACACAAGTTTTGGGGGCTTTCCTTCTATGATTTACCCATAAGTAACCAGAGAAACTCAGATATCTGGCCTAGAATACATAAATGTATATTTTTACTTTTAAAAAATGTATCTTCTGTGGATTAAGGTCACTTTTCTCACCACCAGAGAATTCTGGAACTTTAAAATGAAATAAACATCCTCTTTTCTGGCTTATAACAGAGCCAACTTATTGTACTAATTTAATGTTTACCTTGACATCCATGCACAATGATTATTTAAGAAGGAAAACACAGCCAAACAGATAAGTGACACAAATCATATTTGGGTCTTGAAAAGTTGTTTGTTTTGGTGAGCCTGGCGTTCCTTAATAATAAGTTGTCACTTGAATCTCTTTTATCCCACATTTAATAGGGTATATAATTTCAAGTATAATCAGCCATAGTTATTTGTGTGTACTTTATTACCATTTTTTCAGAGCTGTTTTAGCTTTTTCCTAAAGAGGGGAGCATGGAACTCAAGACTATTTGCTACTTATAAGGTACTTTTTTCTTTTCCCAATAGACATTACTTTTTTCTGACTTGGCACTCTCTCTTTCTTCACATTATGATCTTACTCTGTAAACTTCCCCTAATATTTTCATAATCATACTATGTAATTGTTATACCTCATTACAACCTTGAATCCAGAACTGTCCTCCTTGAGATCCTCTTTCCTACTTTCCGAGCACATAATGAACTACTGCCATCAAATGGTCTTGGTTTCTTCTTTTTACTTCTTTTGACATGTGTTCAATGCCAGTTTATTTTTATTGATTAATCTTGTAATTAAAACCCTCATTAATCAAAATTATAGCCTATGCACTCCCTGAGATGTACATTCTTTCTAATCCTTTGAAAGCAAATCTCCTGATTGGTAAGACTTGTATCATTCCTGAATTTCTTCAGTCCCTCAAAAACTGCTTTCAGTTCCACCATTTGAAAGATATAAGGACTGATAATATAACATCTTTCAGAACAATTGCAAGATGGTGGCCTCTAAGGGGAAAGAGACACTTTTAAGGGCCACTTTTAAGTAGGTTCATTTTTCAATAATAAACGGGTTAGAGTATTTATTAAACATGGTTGGAATAATGACAGTGGCCACAAGTACATCACAGAATCCCCATGGGCACCCCTTGCTTTCATTCCAGGATCACCAGTGCATCCCCTAAACAAATGTAAGCCCATACACATAGACTTAATAAAATTGCATTTCTGGTAGGAAAATTTTCTTTCCTTCTCATTTCTTTTTCTCTTTTTTGGGGAGGCTTGAGATGGTAATACGTGAACAGCAAACTGTCAGCAATATCCAACTGAAGTTCTGTTTATTTCACAGACTTCTAAGAACCTAAATCATCACATAAAGTTATCTTAGGTGGGAAATACAGGAGTGGAAATGTAGGGAGTTAGACTAAAACTTAAGAAGATCCCCTGTATCAGACAAAATAGACTTGAAAACAAGGACCATAACAAAAGGCAAAGAAAAACATTACCTAATGCTAAAGGTCTCAATCCAACAACACTATAAATCTTGTAAATATTTATGCACTCATCATAGGAGCAACTAAATATATAAGGCAAATCTTGATGGACATAAAGGAAGAGATTGACAGTAATACAGTCACTATAAGCAATTTAACACCTCATTGACATCAATAAATAGACTTCTAGACAGAAAATCAGTAAGAAAATGGTGGCCTTAAATGACACACTAAATCAGATGGATTTAATTAATATTGTCAGGGCATTTCACCCCATACAATAAGAATACACATTGTTTTCATGTGCACATGGAATATTTTCTAGTATAGACCACAGGTTAGGACACAAAACAAGTCTGAAAAATTTAAACAGATTGAAATCATATCAAACATTTTCTCTGATCATAATGGTATAAAACTGTAAATCAATCACAAGGAAAATAGCTGAAAAAAAACAAAAAGACATGGAAGAAAAATAACATGTTACTAAATAATGACTAAGTTAAAAATGAAATAAAGGAAGACATAAAAAGATACCTTGAAACAAGTGAAAATGAAAACACAACAAATCAAAATCTGTGAGACACAGGGAAAGAAGTCCTAAGAGGGAAATTCATAGCATTACAGGCCTATCCAAGAAACAAACAAATAAAAAAGCTCAAATATACATTTACACATAAAGGAAGGTGAAAAAGAACAACAAACAAACCAGAAAAGAAGTAAAAGAAAGGAAATGATAAAGATCAGAGCAGAAATAAGTGAAATAGAGTCAAAAAATCAATGCAAAATATCAATGAAAACAAGGGCTGATTCTTTGAAAAGATAAACAAGATGAACAAATCTTTAACAAAACTCATCAAGAGAAAAAAAGAGAGGCCTACATAAATAAAATCAGAAATGAAAGAAGAGAAGTAAGAACTGACTCCAAGAAATACAAAGGATTGTAAGAAAATATTTTGAACAACTATATGACAACAAATTGAACAAACTGTATGAAAAGTATAAATTCCTAAAAACATACAGTCTTCCAAAACTGAATCAAAGAGACCCAAGATGGCAGCAGAGTAGGTGGAGGCTATACTAACCTCCTTCCAGGACCAAATTGAAATTACAACTAAATAATTTAAAAATCATCCTGAATGACCAAATGAAAACTAGCTGGAGAGAAGCCATATAACCAAGGACAGACAGAAAAAAAGCACATCAAGATTAGTAGGAAGTATGGAGGTGCCAGAGGGCTGACTGAAATCCAATAGATGGTAGCTGAAAATCCAGGTGCATATCTCAGGTGTAGGGAAGTTCCCCTGGAGAAGTGTGGGGTTTAAACCCCAAGCCAGGCAACCCAACCTAAAGCACCAGAACCAGGAAAGGTGTACATGTAACATCTGCTGTGGAAAGCAGAGATATTTCTGTCTGTCAGGGAGAGACAACTAAAGATGCAGCCATCCCCTTAAAAGTACAACACACATTTTGTTTGCAGCCACACACCTTGAACTCTGGCAGATTGAGCGCAGAGTGGACTAGAGTTGCATGAGGAGTCTGGGGTTGGTGGTTCTGGGGAAAGAGCTGAAGGATTAGCTTCCAGGATCCCTGTGCTCAGTCATTCCACATACTGCAGAAGCCATCTTTCTTGGGCATAGCACTCCCCTCCATGTGGCATCAGCCTGGGGGAAATCAATAACCCCTCACACAAGAATCCCTCTCTCACAACCATGTGGAACTAAAGCCCTGCTGAGGAGTAAAGCTAGAAACGATTTCACTGACTAAGCCTAACATGCAGCCTGCAGGTGGAGTACATCCCTGGGTGCTTTGAAAGTTTTGCAGAGCCAACTCTGGGACTGGAGCTGGTAAAAACTGGCCTTGGTGTGCAGCTTGGTCCTTTCCACATGGACTCAGGCCTAGCAAAAAGGAACACAAGCTGTGGATTGCTGGCAGCACCAAATAGGTTGTCCAGGGCCAGTCACAGGCAGCATCTAACACAGGTCTGAACCAGAGTCTTTGCAGGCCTATGTAATACATAGAAACAAACACAAAGAGTCAGCAATAATGGGGAGATAAAGAAACAGGCCCCAAATGAAAGAACAAGATAATTCTCTAGAAGAGAAGTTTAAATGAATAGATGCAAGCAACTTATCAAATATAGAGTTCCAAGTAATGATTATGAAGATGATCGAGAGCATGAAAACAGACATCTAAACCATAAAAAAGGACCAGTCAGAAATAAAAATGCAATATATGAAATAAATAATACACTGGAAGGAATAAATGGTTAGATGAAGCAGAGCATAGAATCAGTGACTTATAAGACAAGGTAAAGAAAAAGCAGAGCAGCAAAAAGAAAAAGAATTTTTTTTAAATGAGGAGAATTTAAAAACATTTCGGGACAACATGAAGCATAACAACATTCATATCATGGTAATACCAGGAGAGGAGAGTGAGCAAGGGATTGAGAACCTTCCCTAACCTGGTGAAGGAAAAACACACAGAAGTTCAGGAACCATGGAGAGTCCCAAACAAATCGACCCAAAGCATCCTACGATAAGATATATCATAGTTAAAATAGCAAAGCTTAAAGACAAGGAGAGAATCTTAAAGTCTGCAAGAGAAAGTCAGTCAGTTACTTAAAAAGAAGCTGACATAAGACTGGCATCTCATTTCTTAAAAGAAACATTTCAGGCCAAAAGGGATTGGCAGGAAATATTTGAAGTGATGAGAAGCAATGACTTATAACCAAAGCTGCTTAACACAAGGCTATCATTTAAAATTGAAGGAGAAATATAGAGCTTTGAAGACAATAAAAAGCTAAAAATGTTTGCTTACACCAAACCAGTATTGCACCAAATGTTAAAGGGCTTGCTTGGAAGGGGAGGAGGGGTTGGGGGAGGAGAAGGAGAAGAAGGAAGAGAAGAAGAAGGAGGAAGGGGAGGAGGAGGATTAAGAAGAGGAAGAGAAGGCAAAGAAAAAAAGGAAATGTAAAAAATCAAAGGAACATGATAAAATAAAACTGCAATAAATATGTGTCTATCAATAATTACTTTAAATGTAAATAGCTTAAACGCTCCAATCAAAAGACATGGGTAGCTAATTTGATAAGACAGGACCTATACATAAGCTATCTTCAAGAGACCCACCTCACAAAGAAAGATACACAAACACCAAAAGTAACAGGGATAGAAAAAGCTATTTCATGAAAATGGAAAGGGAAAAATATCTTGAGCAGTGATACTTGTATCTGACAAAATAGACTTTAAAACCAAGTCTGTAGTGAGAGACAAAAAAGGATACAACATAATGATAAAGGGAACAACCTAACAAAAGTATATAACCCTAGTAAACATTTATGTACCTATCATAGGAGCAACTAAATATGCAAAGCAAAACTTTTTTCTCTTTTCATGTGTTTCATGTTATCTTGGAGTTCCCTTAAGCTATCTTCATAATTTTTTAGTCCTTTTTCCTGCAGCTGCTCTACCTTGGTGTTTCTTTCTACCCTGTCTTCCAGCTCACAAATTTGGTCCTGTGCTTCATCCAGCCTGATTGTAATTCCTTCTAATGTGCTTTATTTCAGATATTATATTTTTCATTTCTTCCTTTTTTGTTCATAGTTTCTATTTCCTTTTTCACTGTTGTAGTTCTCACTCAGTTCCTTGTAGTTGTCTGTCAGTTCCTTGAGCATCCTTATAACCATTACTTTGAATTCTATATGTGATAGTTTGCTTACCTCCATTTCATTTAGCTTTTATAGTGGGGAGTTTTTCATTCCTTTTGATTGCAGGTTCTTTTCATGTCTCTTCATTTTAGGTGTGTTTTTTTTGTGTGTGTGTGTGTTTCCTGATGCTCTGCTTTGCTAGCTGTCTTTGTCAGGTGAACTTCTATCATAGGAGTTCTATGGGATTCAGTAGTGTGGTCTCTTTGATCTCTCTTATCTGGCTACTTTTGTTTTTTTGTGGGCTCTCTTGTTCTAGTTGGGTTTTTACCTGTTGGTGATTCCTTTGTTTGTGGGTTCCCTCTTCCAGCAGGTATATTGGTGTTCACAGCTCCCACCTACTCTAGTATGTGATCATTTGCAGTGGGAAGGCAAATGGATTTAGAAAGCTGGAGAGTATTCTATAGTATTTGAAGTAGCAACACATACAGAAGACATAGCAGATCCTTTGGATAAACACAGCATTAACTGTGATATTTCAACCAACTAGCCACTTTTTATAAAAGGTGAAAAAGTGATAAAACTCTTTTTAGCAGGGGGAAGGATTGTGAGCTGAATCCAGAAAACAGAGTGTTTGTTGGAGTGCAGACAATGATATATAGTGAGAATAAAGGATAGAAAGTAGCATAGTGTGCAAGAGAACAGAGTTATCCACAAGAGTAATAAAGTTCCAGAAGAAAGTGAAATTGGCTAAGATCCAAGAGGGGTCCTGTGTAGTATTTACATTTGGAACAACAATTATTTTCAATAACACTGGAACAACATTAATATTATTATAGAAAATAAGGCTAGCTCTCTGTTCCAGGCCCCAGACAACTCCCTGCTAGCTCCCAGACCCTGGTTAACCTCCTGCTGACAAGTTGACTCTCTGTCCTGGGCCCTGGATGATTCCCTGCTGTTTCTTTGTCCTGGGCCCCGGACCATTTCTGCCCTCCACTTCTGTGTCCTTGGCTTTCACATTCATGTACCCCCTGCTTGTGCCATGTGACCCCTCCTCTCCCCACTTTGTTACAAAGGTATTTAACCACACACCTGACCCCTTTTTGGTGCCCAGAATTTGGAGACCCCCTCCTCTGGGTCTGCACGCATGCATAAAGGCTCACTCCATCACCTCAAATCATGTAAGAGTCTGTTTTTCTGCAACATTTGGTTCCCTGACAGGGAAACAACTCACACTAGCAGGCCATTTGCCTCTGGTGAAGGTGGCTGGGGTCGGCAAGGTGGGTTCGGTGACTGCAGGGAAGCACATGCCCTGGTGATTTCGGGTCCCGAGAAGCTGGGATCCCCTTAGCCAGGACCTCAGACTGCTCTTTGACCCAGGCACTCGGGAGAAGTGGACGAAGCCAACCAGGAAGGCATCAAATCAGTAAGTACCCTGGGGATCAGGCCCGAGAACAGTCCCACACTAAGGGTGGAAGGGGAGGCTGATCACCTTTCAGGCCATTGGCCTCAGGTTCAGATAGGGTTTTCCTGCTTGGGAGGGAAAAGTAATAACCTCGGTGTGACTATGTGTGTATGTTAGAGTGAATGTGCCTGTAGCTCCACGGGAAGTTTCCTATGGAGCGTGATTGGGCCCTAACTGCAGTTCCTCGGTCTGTCATATGGCATAACGGTTGGGTCTGCTAACCCGGATGACTACTAGGGCAACCTTAACCAAGACAGACCCAAGTCCCTCACAAGAGGAGAGGTCAGGCGGGCAAAAGTGAAAACCTTTATCCCTTTGTCTGCCTGCGCCGATATCGGGCAGAAAACATGGGTGGAGGACAGTCTAACATCCTAAACTGCATGCTTAGGAACTTCAGGGGGCAGGACCCCAGTATGACACCTGGTCAGTTGGAAGCTTTTTGCACCTCAGAATGGCCCACATTTGGGGTAGGCTGGCCCCCTGAAGGAACCCTTAATTTGGCCACTATTAGGGCAGTCCACTTAATAGTGACAGGGAAGCCTGGATACCTGGATCAGTATGTGTATATAGATAGGTGGCAGGAGTTAGCGCAGGATATGCCTAAGTGGCTTCACTGGTGTGCAGGGCAGACACCCCAGTTACAAAGTGCATCAGGGGCCCACTGGAAGGCTGCCCAAGCCTGTTGACCACAACCAAGAGATCAGTCCCGAGTTCTGGTCACCAAGGCCCGGCGGCCCCTGATTTTTAGGGGAGAAGCTGAGGAAGATGGACCCCTCACCTTCCTGCCTCCATACCCGATGAATAGTCCAAGGCCCCAACCGCCAGCCCTAGATACCCCACCGAGCTGAGTCTCACCTCCTCCTTCAGAAGCCTCAGCCCTGCAGAAGTCACCCATAGCGTCCTGCCTCAGGGAACGGCCAGCCTTCCAAATGCCCTTCAGGGAGGTCCTGGGACAG
>PVKM010038328.1:0-14141 GCA_004027735.1 Carollia perspicillata
CCTTGTTTGCCTTATCATAAACCTTGCTAGGAATTTAAAGGTTTATTTTTGGAAAATGGAACACCATGTAGGGTTTGCAGTTAGAGGGTGATAAGATTTGTACTGAAGAAAATTGCCCTGATTACACTGTGAGCCTGTGAATTGTTGAAAGATAAGAGGGGATTTGGGGATCAGCAGGGAGATCAGTGCAGTAAGACATGAAAGAAACTACGATGACTCAGACCAGAGTGATGGGGAGAAAGAAATGGAGAGAAGAGGGCTATCTGGGTCATGGGTAGAAAAGGCCGAGTTTAGTGAGAGATGCAATGTAGGCATTGGGGCAGGAAGGAATTAGGTGTCCATTCCCAGATTTCAGGTCAGGTTTCAGTGTTGGTTTTTTATTTCTGCACCTTTCTCCTGGGTGCCTTTCACAAGCTTTCTGCCTTATGTCTTTCCACAGTCCTTTCATCATGTCCTCTGTATTTACATGGGTCCCTTGCTTGGGCAGTCAGCAGAGATATTAGCATTTACTGAGATAATAAACACTTGGCTTTAAAAACAATATATGTTTTTGTCAGGAGAACAATAGCTGAGTTGCATTTGGGATCTGGTAAGTTGTGAGGGGCTTATGAGTTGGCCAAATGGAGTGCCAGAGCAGTGACAGGATGTTGGGAGGAGTGACAGTGGAGGGACGGAAGCATTGTCTTATTGGACCTTAACTCATTGAGAAGGGGAGAGCTTTTACAACCTCAGATGCAATATAGACATGGTGCCCCCTTACTTCCTACGCAGAAACCACTTGATAGAGAAAGATTGAAGAGAAATCTTTTACTGAACACTCTGTAAACATACTGGGAAAGCACAAATTGAGTAGTAGATATTTGACTTGAAAACTAGTGGTATGCAAACTTAGACTTGAGTACAAGAATCAGCGCCATCCTGATTACTAGATGATCTAGGGCACATGTTTATCAGAGATGATTTCTCTTATGGTTATCTAATCATTTCTCCTGAAGTCTTTCTTCTCTGCTCTATTTTATCATGCCATTAATTTGATAATTGGAGAAATAAAACACTGTGAGTCTCTGCCAATCCACAGAAAATTACATTTTATTGGATGTTGAACGCCCTATCAGTTGGATTCCGAAAATCATATTTGGCATCACTAGTTTGATTAATGCCTTCCTCCACATTCTGAAATTTGCTGCCCCTTGTTTCTGCTGTGCGCTGCCTCTGATAACCACCTGCATCAGGTTGGTCGTGGGCATAGGGGTGGTGTGCACAACATGAATGCCTCGCTGACCTGCCCAATCGCTGAAAATACCCTCAAGCTAGGGTCTGCTTATTCTTTGAATAGTGGTTTGTTCATATTCAAGACCCCAATGCTGTTCTATGAGTGATTACAGTGGAAAATCTATCCAGATTCAATTCCTCCAATAGCCAAAGTGCAATCAAGAAAGTAGCAGACTTAACATTAGTAAGTCAAGTTAGTTCACCTCCTGGAACCAAATAAACACAGTTCTTCAAATAGCTTTAGCTGAAGAACTGTGGAAATGACATGTGAGGGTTGATGGCATCACTTTTAGTAAACAAATGCAGGTGGGATGTCACATGATGAAAGGCACATGAATAAATATGATCCAAGCCAAAGAGCATATAATTAATTGGCTGTATGGCAGGGATCTTCATGAATAAATGTGTAATGATTGTTTTCAATGCTCCCATTCAAGTTCATGGGTCGCTTCAGAGTTCCCAGAATATGAGTATCCCTTTGAAAACCGAGAGTGTCTCAGACACCTCTGTACCTTTTAGTAGCAGTAGTGCAAATATGATATATTACCTTAGGTTCAGCTCAGCAAATATTTGGATATTCTCTGTGCTCTCAGGCAACTTAGAATTCTATAGGTGACATAGTCTACATAGCATCTTGAATCTGTCTGCTTGCACTGAATTCTAACTAGCTATGTAAACTCTGCAGGCCTCAGTTTCCTCATCTGTAAAACGGAGATGGTGATGATGATGATGATAAGAATCCTATTCCACAAAGTTAGGAGGATTAACTGGGTTTCTATAAGTGAAGAATACCTACCACACAGAAAATGCTGTATTGGAATTTGCTGTTGTGGGTGAGTAGCAGCAGAACTAACATACACAGCCACAAGGCAGTTCAATGGCAGTTTCACCAGGCATTTTCTCATGACACAGAGAGCCAGAGAAACACTTGAAATCTAGTCTTGGAACTAATAGACTATCACATCTGCTCCATTTTAGTGATCAAAGTAAATCCCCTGGCCCAACCTGGTCAGAGTATAGGCAGGTCACCGCCCCTCACCCCCCACACACATAGGAGAAAAGCACTGCAAAATTATAGAGGGGCAAAGAAGCAGGTTTCTTGCTGCTATCTACTCAGCGCCTTTATGTAGAACACCAGGAGGTATATTGAGTTTCTCTCGGGATTATATAAAGCATGTAAATGCATGTGTGTCTGTGGGAAGGTGCTGGGTAGAATGGGGAAAATCTCATTACTTGCTCTCATGCAGTTGTGACATCATCCATAGAGCAGAAATCAAATCTTCTGTCTGCTTTGTTTAATGTTTGCCTTTACAATAATGTATTGTAGATATTGATGTAGCAATAGCAAATAATCTGACATTCTAACTCTCCACGTGTAATGATTAAAGAAACATTGAATAATCAGAGGCTCTCCTAAGCTCCAGCACTTTCCAAAGATGATGTAACCAGATTCTGAGTCATCTTAAATTAAGCCACTGAAGTCTTCTCCCCCTGGTACCTGACCATGCTCACACTAATGGAAGGGGGCCCTGCTCTTTTCATGACATTACTGAGAGAAAACCTGTAAGTGGTTGAATATCTAGGCTCTTCTCTCTGAATCTGACCCTCTTACAGGACCTTTGTTGTCCTTAACTTAATCAAATCTACAAAGTCCTGTTCACCCTGAAAGGTAACATATAAAAATGTTCTGGGAATCAGGACAAAGACACCTTTTCATTATTTCACTTACTATAGACAAGATAATAAATATTTTAGACTCTGCAAGTCAGACAGTTTCTGTGGCAACAACTCCACTTTGATGTAGGTGATATATAAATAAATGAGCATGGCTGCATTCCAATAAAACTTTATTTACAAAAGCAGGCACTTGTCAGGGTTTGACCCAATGGGCTATATGTTGACAGCTCTTTCCTAGACACACAAAATCTTATATGGATGTTCTTTTTAAATTTTTTAATTTAATGAATTGAAAGAGAGGGGGCGGGGGCGAGAGAAAGAGACAGAGAGAGAGAGAGAGGGAGAGAGTATCTCTTCTCTTTGTTGTTCCACTTAGTTATGCATTCATTAGTTGTTTCTTGTATGTGCCAGAAATTGAACTTACAACCTTAGTGTATTGGAATGAAGCTCCAACAAACTAAGCTACCTGGCCAGTGCCAGATGTTCTTGAAATATATTTCATATAATGTTTTAATAAAAAGATAGATAGATAGATAGATAGATAGATAGATAAATAGATAGATAGACAGATAGATAAAGGGTTTAGAAAAAGTCCTTAAAAATTTTTGGGTATGGTGTTCTAAAAAACTATCCCACAAAATAGAAATTTTTCTCACTCATTCTTTCCACAACTAAACCCTATCCTCAGTATGAGGTAAACATCCATTCTGCAAGTGTGACTCTTGCCATGGACCCTATATAGAATGCAATCATGCAAATAGAACCTTGAGAATCACTATTGACTTCCTTTTACTCTCCATATGATGTAGAAGTATTATAAGAATATTAATATGTACTGATGTAAGACCGCTTGTGCATTTTTCAAAAATCATGAAAGTTACAGGAAGAAAGAAATTATAAAATTAATATTAACATGTTTGCTTTCCTCCAACCTCTCAAACCCTGAAACCTAACAGTTTGGAACGTAGAGGATAGACACCATGGAAGAAATGTTTGCAACTCATCTTCTTGTCTCCTTGTGATACAATGGAGTCTCAGTGTTTCAAACAAAGTAAAACAACTCTGTCACCTGGGCTAATCATCTTTTGATTCTTGCCATGTGAATAGATTCATGATCTGACACTTGCTATTCTAGTCACAATAGCTTTTGTCTCTGCAATTCAATTTTCAGTGTCTCATGAATATAATACCTGCTCCATTATCAGAAGATTTGTAATAACTTATACAGCTGAACCTTTTCCAGATTTCTGGTTCATCTTAATCTTTCCACCCTTCCATCCAAGTATAGGGGATGGCCTTGTAAAAAGGCAAGTATATCCAACGTACTTTCATCAAGTCTGTTTTCTACCGTGTGCAAGAGTTACAAGTGGAATTTAGACAGAGAAATGGGAAGCAGTAAGCAAAGAACATGTACGTCATCGGAACTCTTTGGGGAACTGTCCCCATGGGCAGGGTGATTACCTGCCTTTCCCTGGAATCTCCAGGCTCTTTTTCATCTCAGGAGCACTGTCCAATACCTGGTAAACCAGGGCCACATCCTAGCAAGCTCCCCATCCCTTCCCCTTTCAAAATCTGTGCTTCTTTTAAGTGAACAGTTATGTTTTAGAATTAATTTGAGAGACACTCTACCTCTCAGCAATATGCGAGCAAATGAGATCTACCATGAGCCTAGTGAACATGTACAAATTCTCTGCCTCGTGTCACCAACATCTTTCGCTGTCTCCTATGCTAGAACATGCCGCATCAGACAGATATTGCAAAGAGAGTATGGCCCTTAATTTTCAGACACAGGTAATAGGAGACCAATCATCTCATACATCTTGAGGTCAAATTATGTTTTCAATACATAAAATGATCTCTTGGTTTTTCCACTGAATTGTTTCAGAAGTATTGAACAGTTATTACAGAATTTTAATTTTATACCTGTCTAGTTCATTGTCATTTTACTGGAAAACACTGATTTCCTATATATAAAATTACAAAATAAAAATAAAAGTAATATGTCAAATAAATGCACATATGAAGTTCAAATTTGTAATTCTATTAGAACAAAATTTGAAATTAGCATTGACATCTAATTATTTGTTTTATCTTGATTGTGTATCAAAAAGGAAATCTGAATTCACCTAGATTCGAGTTTGGTGGCAAAACTTTTAAGATATTTTGTAATGTAATTTTAAGATACATTTTTGTTGCTGTTGTTCAAGTATAGTTGTCTCATTTCCCCCCTCCACCACTCCTACCACCCCACCCAAACCTGCCTCCCACTCTCAATCCTACTTCTCTATGGCTTTGTTCATGTGTCCTTTATATGTGTTCCTTGATGACTCTTCCCCTGTTTTCCCCCATTATCTCCTCTGGTTACTGTCAGCTTGTTCTTTATTTCAATGTCTTTGATTATATTTTGCTCGCTTGTTTGTTTTGTTGATTAAGTTCCACTTGTGTGAGAATATATGGCTTTTGTCTTTCACCATTTTAAGATACTTTTTTATAGATATGATTATATAGAAGAGCTTTCAATAAGAACAAGAGAAAAATCCCTCTTTCTTTCTTCCCTTCTTTTCTTTCTTCTTTCCTTCCCTCTTTTCTTCCTTCTTCCTTTCATCCTTTTAAGCCTTCTATTACTCAACATATCCTATGGATTGCCTACTATGCACCAGCATTTTAAATAATTGAAAGTAGAATTATCATCATGTAACATTTTATAATTATTTGTGTTTTTAGTTGAAAATAAACGTTTGAAAAATGTACATAAAACTGAAAATGGAGCCACAAATGTCTGTAAGATGGACCCAGTGTGGATAGTTGTGTGTCTACTTGTTCTTGCATAACTGGCACTGATGCCATTACAAGAGCAATCCCGGAGCAGATGTGCTTAAACCTTCTCGGTGTTGACTGAACGTGACACACTTCCATCGGAGTGCCGTGCTCACTCCTAGTTTTATGTGAACAGACTTGCTCGGGAATGACTTGAAAAATAAAGAGAAATGCAGCACAACAATTTTGAAAACTGAAAACTCCTTTTAAAAATGTTTAGATCATGGTTAACTATAGACACCAAAATGATAAGAGCCATTTTATTAAAAACTTGGCATTAAATGTAACTATGTGAATTGATTTGCGAGACACTTTAATACTGAATATTATTAATTAAATAGATGTTTTGGTTAATTTTTGTAATACAGGATTACCAACTGTTTTGGTTTGCCTGGGACTATAGGACTGGGTTGGAGGAGGGAGGTGGGCGGGCTGTTCATTTCAGGGTTGTGGAACTTTCGGTGATAGATGTGGGAAGTTGTGAGAAAACTAGGCAAGTTGGTCACCTTAGTTATTCCACTATACCAGGCATGTAGTTCTATGAGAAAAGGTTTTACAGATCCATGTCCTCAGTGCTATGTCCTAAAAAACGCCCTGCAATTAATTACAACAAATTCCCCCAGTCCGTTGAGTTTCAGTTCTGTCTATGAATTATATTTCAGGAGAATTTTGAAAACATGGACGTGCAGGCCCACCAGAGGCCCATCACATCCGAGCCAATACATTTTAAAAGCTCCCAGGTGATGCTAATGTGTAGCAGAACCGAGGGCCACTACTCCTGGGCTCCTCCAAATGCCAGTCCGCACTGCTGGGCTCAGCTTGGCTCTAGTCTGCAGGCAAACACAGCAGCGTGCAAAAATAACCCTTGTCCAGGAATGGGACATAGTCCTGTTGTGTCATTTGGGAGAACACCACATGGATGAGGTCCCGGTTTCTTTATGAAAAGACTGTTTCTCTCCTCTACAGTTCCTCTCCTTGTAGCAATCCTGCATGTCCATTTGAGATCTAAGTTCAGCAAACTGTTGTATTAACTAAGAACTCAAAATTTGAGATTTCAGGATTAAAATAATTAGACTAACTGTTTCTAGAGAATACAGATTGTGACTTGTTTTATCTTTTAACTCCCAGTACCAAGCACTCAATATTTAATTTATTTGTTAAATCATAGGATCTGTCCTTTTCTGATTTTCCTTAACCAAAAAAATAAGGGGCTTCACCCACAGAGTTCATTTATGTTTCCAACATTCATCAAATATTTATTGTTATTTGCTCTTTGGTCCAGCCTTTGCAAAATGCACTTATAGGGATATTAAAAATATAACCAAGCAGTAGTTTCAATGTGATAAATGCTCTAATTTGTCAGAGTAGCTCTTTCGTGATTACTATCATATTTTATATTGTATCAATTATGTTCCACACACTTATCTAAACACTTATAAAAATCTGTTTTTTTTTCTTATTACTAACATGCCTCAGGGAATATTATCATCATCCCCATTTTACAGTTGAAGAAAGAGGGAGCATAAAGAAGTTAATTAAATTGTCAAGGCCACAAAGCTAGAAACTGGCGGGACTGGATTTCAAATACAGACAATCTCGTGGTCTGTGCCCTCAATCATTCCCTTATACCCTCTCCTGTCAGATTGGAAGTTGGCAGAAAACCACATAGAAACCCACCCAATGGCTTTACATTAGAAAACAGGAGATGTAGGTATGCAACAACCTCTCTCCCACCAGGTTTAAAGATTCGTCCTGGTGAGTAGGAGCAGGGGAGTAAGCCCAGACTTGGGCGCTCATGCAGTACACGCTAGAACCACCTCTTCTGTCGTTATATTTAGAAAATCACAGTTTGGTGATTGTAGAAGGATTCATATACATGCTATAGCCATAATTCCTCATTTACCAGATGAGAAAATAGAATTTTAAGTGAATCAGGAAATAGCTCAGAAAATACAGCTCATCATTGTGAGCCTTGACAAGGGGAATCGAAGGTGGGAGAGAGAACGACACAGGCAGTGGAATGTAACTATGAAACAGGTAGTCTAACGTGTCCTGGCTGGATGCATTCCGAAGAGCTGGATCTCACCTGTGTTCCCGCGTGTTCCTAGAAAACCACGGTGTAGAAAGTGTGGTCCTAGCGCACCTGTTTTCTGTAATTCCCGTGCAGCTTGCACCGTTTTTCCTATCTTCTTCCAAACATCTACATCTGTCTTTTGCAAGTCCTTTAAAAACAAAATTTACTGCCACTATATGTATAAAAAAAGTCAATATGCATGCCATAATCTTGGCCTTTAGATTTATAAAAAGTGTCGAGTATCAGAACAGCGGTGGGCTCCATTTAGACATAGAGAAAGAAGGGTCTTCTTCCAGATTCTGTGCCATACTTTGTCTCTTGGGACACAGTCAGCTCTGCATGTGTCCAGAATTTGTGTGTGTGTGTGTGTGTGTGTGTGTGTGTGTGTGTGTGTCTGAAACCTTTTTAATGATTAGTTTATTTAAATTGTTTCAATTATAGTTTACATTCAATATTGTTTGGTATTGCTTTCAGGTTCAAAATTTTTACATCTTTACTAAAGATTGTTTCCATTAGATTTTGCCTCTGAATTTCATTTCTTTATTGGGAAACAATAAATCAGCCTAAGGTATCTGGCAGGTGTCCTGCTCTTTCTTACAATTAAATTCCACTTTTCTTATCCTTGTCATAGAACAAAGTCTTCTGTGCATATGAAGAGACTAAAAAGTTTCTCTGAGGTCAGGGTGAGAATGGGGTGGGTGCAGAGAGAGTCCATACTGTTGGGGGAGAAAGAAAAGGGCGCTAGTACACAATAGCTTGCTTTAAGAGTGCAGAAGGACCAACATAGAGAAGAGATAAATCAAGAATTTTGCTGATGTTCAGGTAGACATGCACGACTCTATACGGAATGTAACATGGTGCTGTATCTCATAATGATTTATTAAAATTTTACTTTTTTCTTATTTTTCCACCAAAACTTTATGAGTCATAAAAATGTAGCATTATTCCCTTATACTGATGAGGAATTTAGATCTATTTGCTAGTTATTTCATTTAAGGTCCCTTGGTAAATACACAGTAGCTTTTGTATTAAACAGTGCCAAACTTTCCTGAATATCGAACAGGGGCTGCCAGAAGTTAATATTCTCTATTGCAGGCAAATTGCAATGCTCACTATAAGCATTGACTCTCAAGCAGAACGTTTGCTAATAATTTGGAGGATTTTTTTTTTTCTTAAAAACTCTGGAGAACATGTTGGTTAGCATGTAAGTACAAGAGCCTATTTTGGTCCCCAGGAATGAAATGAGGAATTTAGAGGGCTATTGAGTTTGCTGAATTTTCACAGTGGATCAGCAGAAGTTATTTGTTTCAGGATACCAGCCGCTTGTACTATGTTCCAGGGCTCTCGGTTCAAGAGCACTGAGCCCTAGTTTTTCATCTATAATCCGGTCCTTTCTGAGTAAAGCACAAAGAAATATAATGAAAGCCAAAAAGGCTAGTTGGCTTCAGGGTTGTGTCAATATAACCTCAGATTCTAATTTGGAGAGGACTGCATGAGAGCATGTGAATGAGGACTGCACAGTGTTCGTAGCGAATTCGATTCACTGAGCAAAGCAATTGTTCTCCCACGTGTGGAACAAATGGGTTTTTGAAAGTGAAGCAGAGTGTTAATCAAGGTGTTGTAAGGGGCGTCACAGTGAAATGAAGAGCTTCCTGGGTTGCTGAGCCCTTTCCTCTCCCTATCAGTACATGCCTGGATTTGCCAAAGCAAAAGAGGGTCTCTGTTGAATTACAGTTGTCAGTTTCCAGTGTGTTTTGAGTAACTTTTTGGAAACAGAAAGAACATTCTATAAGTTTAAGCAGCATCCATATATCTGAGGACAGGGTCTTGGCCCAACTACTCAGAATCCTGACTTCCTACACTAGTTGTAGATTGCGACTGTGGTCAAGGAGATCATGATGAAGAAATATTTATTTCTCATTGCACATCTTCTAAAAAGTATATTTTTACCCCCTGTGATGAGAACAATACCAAATCATATCTTGGAAAAAGGAAACTCTTAAAATGAATATGAAAATAATCTCTTAGAATGCCTTATATTTTCTCCGAGAAAAAGCAGCATTTGATTTTTAAAGTATTCTCTTTCAGTCTCTTGTTAGGTCTCTCCACATATAGTCACATATCCCATTCTATGTGGATGAGTTTGCTCTCTTTTTAAAAAATCCAATCTTTCATGAGCTCGTTTTTATGACAATGAAAATCATCTCCAAAACATGACTTCCCATTTTTTAAAATATGAATGTAACCAAAATTAAAATGTCAGGGCCACTTACCTTTTGATCAGCTGCATTTGCAATGGCTTCATGTTGTCCACACAGCCCGTGTTCTGCAGGGGAAGTGGGTGAAAAGTCTCACCAACCAGGAGGCAGGGGCTCCTGAAAAGCAGGCAATGTGATCCCCGTGTTTTTCCCTAAGTTCCCTGAGCCCAACCCCTGGAGATAAAGCTGAGGAACTGGTGAAAAACAAAACAGGATTTCTGCAATTTCTGCTTTTGTCCATGAAGCCCCAGACGGACCAGACCCCAGTTCATCTCCAGTGGTTTTTAAGCTGGGAAAGAAATAGCGAGTGATGGCGCTGAGCTACAGCCAGTATTTGAGCTTTGGAGAGGAAACCCAGATGACACACCTGCTAGCTCTCTAGGGTCACTTTATCATTGCACCAACCACACAGTGACAAAACCGGGTATTTTATGTGATTGAATTAGCTGGGCTGTTTTGCTACAGTAAGGCAGGCTTCATGATACTTGAAATAGCCTCAATTTAATCAGAAATTGGGCTTTCAGCAAAGCAGTGCCATAGCATTAACATTCTCATTATACCTAGAAGCCAAGGTCCTAGGGCTACTGCGGCAAGAATGCCCACCAGATACTTAGGGGGGAAAGTGGCCCCCATATGTTGACCCAAATGATTAGAATCATGAAAATGCCTCATGCCTGATTTACAGAGAGGTTGAAAGTGATATAGAAGCCAAAATAATTATAACTTTTTAAACCTTTCTTATATACTAATTTCCAAAGTAATGCAACTAATACAATTATGAAGAGTTCCTTGATCACATCTTTGCTGGTAGAGTTGTATTTCAAGACTTATAAGACAATCCCTAAGCTGTTTCTTGTGTAAACAAGAAATGTAATCTTTACCTAAACTTGCATAGAGGCAAGGCTGGTGCCAAAGGGGCCCTGTGCATTATAGAGAAGTCTGTACACAATTGCTTGAGCAAGGAGAAACAAAAGCCCTTTGCAGTGACTGTCAGAAGAGCTGTACTGCTGTTGCCCTGATGTCACATGGGCATGGAGTGGGAAATGCATTAGTTTCTCATCTGTGTTTTTAGGCTTCTTTATAATTAACATTTACCTGTTTTGTGTGGATCTCTGATTGTTTCATATGGTGAATTCCTAAGACTTTTGATCACATGAGACTTGAGACTCATGTAAGACACATTAGCATGCAGCTTTCCCTTGTGATGTAATGAAATAAATTAGAAAAATATAAGAAAGTTTACATTGTTAAACTATGTGTTATCCTAGGGTTAGCCTTCACTGTTATTAAAAAATAAGAAAGACTTGTATTGAAAGGAACCATCATGCTCAAAAATTTTTGGCTGCACCTGGACATCTTGGAAGGTTCCTTGCCACCTTTCTATATGTATTATTTATGCCATATTTCCTGAGTTGGCCAAAAAAGATAATGTGTTTGTAGGATTAGCTATTGGTTCATTTTTATCTAATGGACATCAGTTAAGTATTCCCTATACCATGTAGCATGGACAGGATGTTGAAAGCCTGAAGATAGCTGTACTAGTGACGCATTTCGGAAGAGTAAAATCTAATGGGGGAAATGCGCCTGTGAAATTACTTACACACAGTCTTGCATTTTTGTTAAGGTGACAAGATAAATGATAACAGTATATATTCAGAGGTGCAGAGAAGGTATGGATTGTTATGAGTTACAAGGATCAAGGAGGCCTTTCTTAAGGAAATGGGCTTTAATTTGTACTTGAGTGGTAGGCAGTACATACCTTTATCCCTATCTATCCTGGAAGAGTCAGGAAAAGGGAAAACCTTGGTAGTAGATTGTAAAACTCTTGCTACATAATGATTGGCTTTTGGAATATGCAGACCAAATAATTTGTTTTCCATATTTTCTTTATTTCCATAAAACTCTATTTTCTAAATATTACCTCTCTTGGGAGCTTTTTAAATTAACTGTGTTTTGAAAATCAGATACTGTCTCATGTAAAATAAAAATCATTACACTTCAGAAAAAAAATTTAGAATTATTTTGCTTCAGAAAGACCTCCTCATTAGTAACGTTTTAGTATATTGGTACTGTTGTATACAGAACATTATATTTACCTTGCATTTAAGGAGCTGATTTTACAACTGTATAGGAGCAAAGGCATATGAAAAATATACAGTTGGACAAGGGGAAATTATGTTTGTGTGTGTGCATGTGAGTGTGTGTGCATGTATTTGTGGTTGGGGGTAGAAAGAAAGAGGTATATGTCAGGCACAGAAGGAGTTATGCTTAGATGCCTTAAATAACATACAAGTACAAGAAGAAATTTAACAATTACTTGTGACCTACTTCTGTGTACTTTGACTGGCTCTTAGAATCATGGGTGATCGGTGTCCCTCTTTGAGCTTCTTGGACTGCTGTCCATCTGCTTGGCTTCCCCTAGTCATCAGTGCATCCAGTGAGCTTCATGTTAAGGCAGTCTCAATAAGTTAGTTATAAAATTTATATCTGCCCTGGCTGCTGTAGCTCAGTGGAGTGAGTGTTGGTGTGCAAACCAAACATTGCAGGTTTGATTCCCAGTCAGGGCACATGCCTGGGTTTTAGGCCAGGTTCCCAGGTGAGAGCATATGAGGAGGCAACAACACATTGATGTTTCTCTCCCTCTATTACTTCCTCCCTTCCTCTCTCTCTAAAAACTAAATAGAATCTTTTAAAAATTTTACATCTGTACCCTGGCTTGTGTAGCTCAGTGGATTGAGGGCAGGCCTGTGAACCAAGGGATTGAGGTTCGATTCCTAGTCAGGGCACATGCCTGGGTTGCACGCCAGTTCCCAGCAGGGAACACAGGAGAGGCAACCAGACATGGATATTTCTCTCCCTCTCTCTTTCCCTTCCCCTCTAAAGATAAATAAATAAAATCTTGAATTTTTTTTAAAAAAGGTAAGAGAGCCAGAAGAAGAGCAAAAGTTAGAGAATCTCTAAATCAGTATCTATTTCATAATAAATATTAGTATGAAATAACAGGGGGAAGGAAAACTAAGTTTCAAAACCAGTCTCCAAAGCCAGTCTACATGCTTCCTAAGTTCCCCAAATAAAACCTAAAAAAATGTCCTCTGTAGACAAAGTCTTGCAGTCTCAACAGACTGGTCATTGGAGACATGATCTTGGAGCCAATTCTTTCTCTGTGATCACTGTCTCCTCTGTGTGTACATTATATTGTCACTCGAATTGCTAATTTTACCATTCTTAAAGTCAGAACAGTATTGTCCACCTTAAAATAGTATTAAAAGAATGAGAAGAATAGCATGTAAAATGTCCTGGACAATATGTGAATCTCACATGTGTATTAAATTAACAATCACTACTTTTCCTAAGTAATTTGTGATAAAAAACATAATGTTTTACTGGTGTGAGCTCATTTAACCCTAACAGCAAATCTTGACATATTACTTCTATACCCATTTCAAATGCATACAATGGAGACATGGAGACACTGAATATCTTCCCCAGGGTTATAGTAGCCAGGAAGTAACTGAGCCAGAATTCAAAAAGCAGTTCAGTCTTTGCAGTTTACCTACAGAGACTAAACTCCCAGACACTCAGCTCTACTCAATAAACAGTGATTATCACTTGTGTTGTTATTACCACTGCTAGCCTTGCTCTCATACTGGGGTATTGTCACATCTGATCCTGTTCTTAATAATAACTTAAAAAAAAAACTAATGTAGCATCTTATTTTAGGATTATCACCTTTCACTGATCACTTGTTTATAAGGGATTCCCTTAGACTCTGAGTATTGCATACAATTATGGATATTGTCCAAATTCTCCAGGGATTTAAGGTCCAAGTTAAAAATATTTAAATGCCAACATATTAATTTTTCTATAACTCCAGGCAACAAAACAAATATATGTGCAATTTACATATGTAATAAAATCTGTGTAAACACATGCTGGTGACCTACTTTCCTCCCAGCCTATTTTGTTTCTTAAATCTGCACTATCTTTCTACATCAGAAAAAGTCTTTTTTTTCCTCGCCCTTAGTCTCCCACTTTCTGTCAGA
>PVKM010038329.1:0-14162 GCA_004027735.1 Carollia perspicillata
AAGTTCAGAGCCTCCATTTGCTTATCTGTGAAATGAGTCAGGAAGCCAGACATGAGCCCCTCTGCGGCGGGGGCCGTTATTTTCAGTCTGTGGCTCCAGCATCAAGCAGATTTCCTCTCACAGAGTAGGCACATGATGTATGTGTCTTGCCTTGAACCAGCATGACACAGGGAGGAGATGGGTTGGAGACCTGTCTACCCGGGGACAGAGTTCACATTAGCCAAGTGGTGACTCTCCCTCAGTGAGCTGGGGCTCAGCTCAGAACTATTCTGCGAGGCCTATTACCTCCCCCAGGAAATGGAACTGAGTCATCTGAGAGTGCGGCAAAAAAGGATGTCTCACTTATTCAGCTCACTTCCGCTGAGGACTCATAGCCCTAGGTGCCTCCAGTACAAGTTTTATCTGGCTTGGTAGCGATGGTGACACTGCCAGGTCCTTCAGGAAACTCTCCTTCCAGGAAATGCTCAGCTGGGCCATTGATGCAGTGGTACTTGGCCAGCTTCCACAGGTGCGTTTAATTAAAACAACATACTTAAGGTAGCCAGGCATGTATGATAGTGTGAGACAGAAAGACAAATAAACATGTTCCCCGTTAAGTTTTGGATAACTGTATTAGCTTTTTTGTAAAGGATTTACTTATGAAACTGGAAAGTTCAATTTGGATAATTAAGTGTCGTTCTTTAAGGGAAGAACTCTCTCAGATGTCAATTCCTTTCTCTGGCTTTCCAGGCCACTGTCCAGTTTCTTCACCAGGACTCCTCCAAAACTCCACCCCAGCCAAATGCATTGTTTGATTACAACTGGCAACTTTTTGCCAAGCGTGGGATATCAGAAGAAGCACACAATATGGACACTGTCTGCTAGGAAATTAGCATCTTCTCCAAAGATCCCCTCTTATGACCTTATTTCCTCTTTAGACCACTTTACCATGTTTGAAATGTTATTTGCTCACTTGCTCGCTGACTTCTTTTTCCTTTCCCGTAAGGTAAGCCTTCTAAAGGCAGAAATTTTTACCTACTTTGTTATGTCCCCAGCATCTACAATGTCTGGCACACCTTGAAACAGCTCCATAAGAATTTGTTGGCCCTGGCTGGTGTGGTTCCCTCTCTTTCTCCCTCCCTTACCCTCTCTCTAAAAATAAATAAATAAAATCTAAAGAATAAAAATTAAAAAAAGAATGTGTTGAACTCTGGCTGGCATGGCTCAGTGGGTTTAGCGCTGGGCTTGCGAACCTAAAGGTTGCTGGTTCAATTCCCAGTCAGGACACATGCCTGGGTTGCAGGCCACCTCCCTGGTTAGGGGTGTGCGAGAGGCAGCTGATTGATGTTTGTTTCCCACATCGATGTTTCTCTCCCTCTCTTCTCCCTCCTCTCCCCTCTCTCTAGAAATGAATAAATAAAATCTTTAGAAAATTATTTGTTGAATGAAGTGGAGAATTAGGTGCTAGCTACCATAAAATCATCTTTAACGCTGTGGCCTTGAATTTTTCTGCGTTGGACAAGAGCTCCAATTTTTCAACACTAGGGGGCAGGCCGAGATTGGAAGAGGAACCGTTTTTTTTTTTTTCCCCCTTCAGGTGAGTGGTTCTCAACCTTTGCTTACTTTAGCATCACCTGTGACCCCTGCTACATCCCTGACTGACTAAATCAGCGTATCCAGACGGTGGGGACAAGGCATCAGTAGTTTGGAAAATTGCCCAGAAGATGCCAAGGTACAGTGAAAGGCAAGAATCATGGACCAGCAGCCGAGGTGTGGCAAAGTCACGGGGCCTTCAGCGAAGAGGAATAACAGAGACAAGCTCTAAGGATCTGGCCGCACTTGACTCCCACGTCACACCCTCGCCACGCTCAGTGGTGCAGTTAACCAACAATGGCGGGATTAAGCCGGCCCCCTAATTAGTAAAGCGCTCCCCACCAGCTGATTGCGTCGGAAGCTCAACGGTGCGGACTCCAGTTTCCTGCCAATGAGCGGAGCTGCTGCTACGGCGTGGCCCCGCCCCCCGACAGCGATGACCCGCCCCCAAGGCGCGCGGGCGGAGGGGCCCTCCCTGGGAGGTTTGGCTGTCGGGGTGCGGTCTTGGGAAGCGAACTCTGGTTCCGCTGTCGCACACGCAGTGGCACGCGCTGTCGCACTCTCCGTTGCTTCTACTTCTCTCTGCCGACAGGCGCGCGGAGCGGGGGTCTCTGGTCGCGTGCGTGTTGGCAGAGCGCGATGAGGCGTGCGGTGCTTCGGTAGGTAACTGGGGGGCGTCTACGCTTGCGTTCCGCTAGGTTAGCGGGCCTGGGCGGAAGGTCCGGGCTGGCGGCTGGCGGGACTAATGCGTGGGCATTTGGGCAGAAAGTGCGGCTGCGGGGGGCAAGGGCGCCCGCCTACCACGAGCGCGCCTCACGGGGCCTGCAGCCCTCGGGTGGAGCACCGCCCTCCCCACGTTAGTGTGTTCTGGCACTGAGTGTGAAGTTAAAAGCGAAGCTGTGCTTTAAGAGAGGAAGTTGGGTGTTCCCTGAAATTCCTTTCCGTTTGCTCATTAGGGGTGTGGTTTGGGGGTAGCCCCTTGTTCGAAAGCTGGTATCTGGAGTTCCACATTAATTTTCCAGTACTTTGCGCCCCTTTGCAGAGCATCTTTTAGGGCTAAGTGCTTGGCCTATTTGGACTCAGATTTAAGTGTGTTGTAATGTGGGCAGAGATCGTAGGATACCTAGTGGGCTCTCAGGACTGTATGACCAGGACCCCCTGGTGCTGATTGGAACTTTAGCTTTAATGAGCGGCAAAGCAAGGGGTGGGGGGCTTGGATTGGGTCACTTGGACGAGGAGGATGCTATTTTGTTTTTGTCATCGTTCCATCACTCCAGGGCACGTCTGGCTCTCTTCCAAACCCCTTCACCGGAGCACTCCATCTATTTAAGTTCTTTTTTCATGGCTTCATCCCAGGGTGCTCCCCGTTGTTCTAGTTTCTGAAATCGTCCAGCTACAGGTGCGCTGGCCTCTCTGGTGTGGCCCATAGTGGTTCTGACACTGATCCCCATCAATTCTCTTGGGGGTCCCAGTTCTCTCTCTCTGTTCCTCTGGACCTTGCTGTCAGTTGAGAAAGGTTCTCTGTGTGTGTGTCTCTCTCTTGTTTATGGTGCTTAACAACAACAACAAAACTTCATTGCACTGTTTGAAGAGTTTGAAAGTTGGGTTAAAAGGACCACAGAAGGCTTTAGCTTGCATTGGACACGATGTGAAAGGCCCTCTATAAGTTCCACAGTCTTGCCCACGTACTTTCTCCCAGGAAACCTTTCTTATCTGTTCTCCCCTAATTTGGAAGTCCTCTCTGCACTGAATGCCCATTGTTTTCCTTTCTTGTGAGTTCTATTGAACCTTAAGCAGTACTCCCTTAGTGGCAATGAGTAGAGTATCTGAGATGATTAGGTTATTTGACTGGTGGGCAATCTTCGTAGCTTTTTTTCTACTCACAAAAAAGCCACCTGAATTTGTTTAGTCTGTAAATAGAGGCTTTTCCTCAGAGTGGAGGGCATGAATGGCATTGCCTGTTATCGTACTGAACACTCTTCCCAGACACCCTCCCTAAGCTTGGGACCCAGAACAGAGCCAAGACACTTCTGTTCACACCTTCAGGTGACTTCTGGGACTCCCTAAGCAAGCAATGGAGAGGTTGGGCTCCTTGGTCTCCTTTCATTGGAAAGGTTCAGTTATAAAGGGTAGTGATAAGTGATTCTCCCTCTCCCTCCACCTCACTGCTGCATATGGAGAGGGAAGTAGCTGAGATTGTGAAGGGCAACTTTGTGTGTGTGTGTGTGTGTGTGTGTGTGTGTGTGTGTGTGTGTGTGTGAGTGAGAGTGTGAGTGTGAGTGTGAGTGGGATCACAACAGCTGGGCTCTATCTACTTGATTGGCACTGGGAAAAGTCATCTAATTTGTGGTGGGGGGGCTCAGGTTCTTCAGGAGGTTGGTCTGAGTCAGAATTTCTTAATATACGGGCCTATGGGGGTGTCAAAAGGGGGCGGTCTATAAACTTTCTGAAATAGTATCTATCATTTTTATATACCAGTTTTCACCGGATTATCAGTAGACTGGATGCCAAATTGAAGTAGAAAGTTATCATAAGCTGAGTGTTTGCAGGATAATAGAAACTTGTTGTACCAATATATGATTAATGTAGTCAGCAATTTTTAATAAGTGTTCAAATTATGCCTTTGTTGTGTTACAGGGATATATTTCCAAATTTATCAAGACAGTACGCAAAGAGCAGGGCTGCAGGGCCAGTTTCCCCGGTAATTTGGCCCAAGTGTTTCTTTATATTCATCAACTCCTTTTACCATCTCCAGCTGACTCGCCATTCAGAGATGGCCCATCATGGCACCTAGCTTATGTTTTCTAAATTTCTGGTCCTTTTTGACTGTTAGAGGAGGCTTTGGAGAAGGATGACTTTCTGGAATAATAATGCCTAATTTTTTTTGAGGACTTATCAGTGTATCAGGCATACCCCTAAGGGTTTAACATGTGTTCATTTCTTTATCCTTAGAGCGATCCTGTGGGATAGGTATTATTATTATCCCCATTCTACAGATGAGGAAACTGAAGCTCTGAGAGGTTAACTTGCCCAAGGTCACACAGCTAACAAACAGCATGGTCAGGCTCTTAACCTCCGTACTATATACTGCCTCTCAGGCAGGATGGGATGGTTTTTATCACTCCTCAGAAAATGCCGCTGCTTAGGGTAACAAAACAAAGATGCTTGTGTATGTGTGTATTTACCCAAATATGTGAGATGGTTATATACCTCCTGTTGGTTTGTGATGAGTGTTTAAAATATTTAGCTACTCAGAGTCACATCTCATTTCTTCTGTTAGGAGCATCTATTGCATCTGTTATAATTGCTAATATATTTAGGGCATGATTTTTTTTTTTTTTGCTCTCTCGGCTAATAGTAGCAATGAAAAATACTGGCTTTTCCCAGGGTGCTTTTTAAAACCTGATACATGGGATGGGAGTAAAAGACAGAAAACTGTACTGAAAAACAATTAAAATAAAAATATTAAAAAATATAAATAAAAAATAAATAAAACCTGATACATTCAGTTGCAGAATGCAAGTTTCTCAGAAGGCAGAATGAAGGGTTGTTTTCCTCAGGAAAGGATTTGAACCTCCAGAAAACACATAAAATGAAATAGTGGGGAAAAAAATTCAGATCATGTTATGAGAAAATGCAAATTAGAAGGTCAAGAATTAGAAGACTGACATATTCATATGCATATAAAAGTACAGAAATAGAAAGTTTACTGTGAAAAAATAAATCCAAAATTTATTAGAGAGGCTTATTAGCTATGTGATTAAAGAATAAACACAGAACCAAAACCCCAAACACTCCAACACGTGGTCTGATCTTAGTGGACCAGCAGGGATTGCGTCCCAGCTAGTGTGACGAGGGAATGGCTAAGGAGCTAAAGTGTCCACGAGCATGTGCTCATATTTATGTGTTCTTTCAGTGAGATTAGTTGATTTGGTGAGAGGACAAGGCTTTGTTCCAGCAGCACAAATGTCCAGACTATGTGTAGATCTCACCAAATACTTTCACTGAGAGACTTTTCTTGAATGCTGTATATATAATTCAGAAGAGAAATCTAGAGTGAAGTTGGGCTCCACAGACAACAAAAAACACAGTGGTACCTCGGTACTCATTAATTCTTTCCGGAACTCGTGATGAGTACCAAAACCAACAGGTGCCGAACGCTGTTGCATTTTCTCTTGCGGGATGGCACTGTGACTCATACAAGGTCTAGCAAGGATGACGAGTCCTAAGCAAGTGCCAAGTGCTGAGACATTTTTTTCTTGTCAAAATGGGAAGAGCTCAGGGTTTGACGAGTTCTGAAGCCCACAAGTACTGAGGTATGACTGGATACTTTTTGATCGGGGAAGAGTAGTCATCACTTGTCCTGGCATGAGGCAGTAAGAATTTACTAGTAACTTGAACTAGAATGAGCAACAGCATTTAGAGTTCATGACCTCTTCAATGCCTTGCCTTCTTCAGCTGTGCTCTCAACAGATCAGTTTGTCAGTCCCTAATATTATATGTGTGTCATCCATGATACCATACTGTATGATTAGGAGCCAACATTTAAAGCAATGGTGAATCAAAGCCAGCTTAAATAACTTATTTTGGGAGACGAGGATAGACACATTTGGATAAATAGCTCTTATTTTATTTGTTGGGGATCAGGAAATTTCTGCCTAAGTCCAATAAGTACTCTGTTTGAGTCTGGAAACAGACAGAGTCTGTTTGAGTTTATTTTGTTTCCAAAGTTGATTAACCTGTACTTGGATTTATCTTATCTATTGAGGGACTATTGTGTGATAATGAACAAAATTAATGTTCATAATGAATTTACTCATTTACCAAATTGATTCTGGGCTTCTGAAGCTAATAAAGTAGAAAGAGTAAGGGTAGGTAAAGTCGTTAAGCCTGGTTGATATCTTTTATTTATTTTATAGATCGTTACCTAATTAGTCTTTGCTCTAAAGAAATGTTTGCTCTGAGACTGATGGTTGCCAGAGGGGAGGAGCCTTGGGGGACTTGGTGGTAAGGGCAAAGGGATTGGGAAGTACAGATTGGCAGTTACAGAATAATCACGGGGAAAGTAAGTACAGCATAGGGAATACGGTCAGCAATGCAATATCCATGTATACTGCCAGGTGGGTACTGGAAATATCCAGAGGAACACCGTGCAAAGTATATGATCGTCTGACCACTATGCTGTATGCCTGAAACTAATACAAAATAACGTTGAATGTAAATTGTAATAGCCAGATAAAATAAAAAAAATATTTACTCTAGAGAGATGATTTATGGAGTAGCCTCCTATGCAACTATGCCTACACTTGAGAAACAAGTACAGACCCGTACAAGTCAATATACAGTACAGTCATGCGCAGCTTAACAACAGGGATCGTTTTGAGAAATACATTGTTAGGCCATTATGTTGTGCGAACATCATAGAGTGAACTTACACAAACCGAGATAGTATAGCTTACTACACTCTTAGGCTATATGGGATGTTACTGTCGTATATGTGGTTCGTCGTTGGCCAAAATGATGTTATTCGGTGCATGACCATATGCTAAACATGTGGGGACAGCCAAGTGCTTTGGGAGGAGGCTCAGGTCTTTGGGGTTGCCAGGAAAGAAGCCATGAAAACTACACTAAGTGCTTTTTCTTGTTTTGTAGGCTTTGCACCTTGAGCAAGGGCCTGCTTCCTCCTGGCAGAGGACTGACTCAAGGATCCCAGAATCCTGAAAATCAGAGCATCTTCCACATTCATGAAGGCAAGCATGGGTGTTTACTTTTAAGGCTCATGTGGTGAAAAACCTGGTTCTATTTGGGAGGTGTGTATAGCTATTTTAGCAAGGGTGTCAAACTCTTTTTCACCGGGGGCCACATCAGCCCTGCGGTTGCCCTCAAAGGGCCGAAATAATTTTAGGACTGTGTAAATGTACCTGCTCCTTAACTGTTAAGGAGCTGAAATTACATTTGGCCCTTTGAAAGCAACTGCAAGGCCGATGTGGTCCCCTGGTGAAAATGAGTTTGACATCCCTGCTTCAGGGCTAATGAGGCATACTAAAGGTAGATGTTTCATGAACTTCTCACTTATAAAATGACCAGGATAGCTGTGGGTAGAGATCACATTCAGAATTTGAGCTTTGGTTCCTGGGAACCTTGGGGGCTCAGCCCTTTTATTTAATTGATTTCCATTTCCCGTGTGTAGGTCCTGAAGGGGAAGGCACAGAAAAAAGAAATCTAGTGCATAAGTAAGAGACGGATGCTTCAGCTGTAATAACTAAATGCTCTCAGTGCACACTTTTGTTAGAGGGACCCTGTTTAAGCCATGTTTAATTGAAATTCATTTCAGTTACTACTGGTGATCTGATATGCAAGCTATAGATGTTTATCAGTTTAGGAGTATTCATTGTAATTAAAATTGTGGCTTCTTTAAATGGCCCACCTAAATATATACGTATACATATAATTGAAAATCTACTTTCCTTCTTGGCCTTCAACAGTGGCCTTGCTTTTACACTGACTGAACTCATAACAATCGTGTCACGTTATTGAGCAGCAAGAGCCTGTATCCTGTGGGCGTATTTTCTGTTTATTCTTTTATTCAAGGAACTCAGGAGGAAAAAGAATCAGAAATAAGACTAATTTATGAATGGTTATTTTTTTTAGTTCTCCATGATTTATTTGTAATTAGAGTTTGCACGCAATTTATGGTATATAACAATTGTTTGATAGAAAAATCAGTGTTTTTTATGAAAGTTAAAGTGCATGTTAATCTAACGGTATTTGGTTTTGATCAGTTAGTTATTGAAGGACCATTAATTTCTTGTAACTGGAGTGTATATTTCTAAATGCTAGGAAAAAAATGAACTAAATACATTATTTGAAATCCTGTGGACTTAACGTTTTAGTTTTGAATTATTACTGCTTATCTAATTTATTTTTTTTCTTTATCCATATAGCATGTTCACCTATACACGTGAATCATGGTGTGTGTGTGGTAATTAGTATCAACTAAGCGCTTAATTTTTTTTGTATTCTTTCTTCCACTTTTGAGCAGTGGGCATTAACTGAAATTAAATCGCATTCTTTGCCTTTCCTTGATTTATGTCTTTGCTTCATTTTTCTGGCTTAAGCTTTTCTTACAATTACAATAGTATAAATACTTGTATATGAGAAGGAACGCCTACCCTTCATGAACTGGAGGGAGATGGGTAGGAATGAACATGGGAGGTGAGAGTGGGTAGGGAAGGGAAGAGTAATGGAGGGATAATGGGGACGACTGTAATTGAACAGAAACTAAAAAAAAAAAAAAAGAAAAAGATTATACAAAAAACAAGAGAAATCAATTAGAATGATACTCAGATTTGCATATTACTGTTAGTCCCTGAACTAAGTCATCCACTGCCTATAAGAAGGTCGGTGGGGATTCTAGTATCTCCACCGTAGAGGGTTTCCTACTGACACTGAGTTATCCTTTGTTTCTGTAAACCCCAGTGAATGGCACAAGGGTATTCTTTTCTGCACTAAGGAGACAATTGTTGTTTCAAGTTTTCAGGAAGCAGAGGCCCCATCTCTTCTCTGGGCTGTTTTTGTGGTATTAAATGGAAATTCGTGGATCTTGAAAGCTTTTGAGCCCATGAATCGCTTTTCATAGTTCTTGAGTTGCCATAATTCTGTTCTCGTATTTCTTTGTTTCAAGGGCTGACCTCTCTGTTTTTGTTTCAGTTCGAGATAAGTTGCGGGAGATAGTAGGAGCATCCACAGACTGGAGGTAAGCACTCCTGTGTGTTCATTCATTCCTTCATCCCTGAAGGGGTATGCGAGGCTGTATTTGGGCTCAGTGGATGCTCTCATTCTAGGGATGGGGGGGCCTGTGTATGGAGGTGGGTTGAGAGGTATTTTTACTCCAAGGAGAAGATCAACATTCCGATATATTCATCAGTTGTTGCATTGTTGTCATAAGATAATGTGATTTACGTGTACTGTACTTTTTTCAAAGTGCATCCAGCTATATTATCTCACTGGTTTCAACAAAATTTGTACAGGCTTCTGGCATACGTTCCTATCCCCTTTTTTTGAAATGGAAACTCAGAGAGATTGAATGATTAAGCATCAGGGTTTGGGACTTGAACCCAGGTTTCCTTTTTTTTCTTCTCCTGTTTCTTGCAGCCTGACTCCTTCATTGCTTCTTGTTAGTTCACAATTAACAAGGTTCCCATACAGTCTTTCTCTTTCAGTATTAGTCTACTGTAAAATAGGGTAATATTCCTTTTAGTGCACAGAATTTTGAGGCCAAAATGAGGTAAAACCAAAAAGCAAAAGTGGTCAGTCCTGGCTGGATAGCTCAGTTGGTTAGAGCATTGTCCCCATATGCCAAGGTTGTGGGTTTGACCCCTGGTCAGAGCATATAAAAAAATCAACCAGTGAATGCGTAAATATGTGGAACAACAAATCCATCTCTCTCTCTCCCCCCTGCTTTCTCCCTCTCTCCCCTCCTCCATTTCTCCCTCTCTTTCTCTCTCCCTCCTTTCCTCTCTCTCTCTAAAATCAATCAAAAAATTTTAAATTACAAGTGATCACTAGACATATAATAATCTATTTTTGCTCTAAAAATTTTCTAATGACTTTTTAATCCTCTGTAGGAACATTTCAATTTATTGAAAAATAGGGAAAAAAGAATACCTATGTTCCCACCATTTGGATTGGATAATTACCGGATTTTTCAGACTGTAAGACACACCAGACTGTAAGATGCACCTAGGTTTTAGAGGAGGAAAATAGGGGGAAAAATTTTGAAGCAAAAAATGTGGTAAAATATTTAATAACATAAATAACATAGGCTGCCCCTTCCCCCCCACAGCGAGCCAGGTAAACTACATTTGGACTATAAGACATACCCCCTTTCCTCCCAGATTTGGGGGGTGGCACGTCTTATAGTCCGAAAATTACGGTATTAACATTTTCCTAGATTTGCCAATATACAAGTATTGGGTGAACTATTTCTAAGTCAGTTATAGGTGTCATGACACTTCAGCATACATCTCCAATAAAGAAATATATTCTCCTACGTAACAAAGTCAGTAGTCACCTATCTCCAGCAAGCAAGGCATTCTGTTACATAAATTGACGGCAGTTCCCTATGGTATATTATTGATTTATAGTCATAATTTCTCAACTCCTCAAATATCTTTTATAGCTTTAAAAAACAACATGAAGATCCAGTAGAGGATTGCATATTGCATTTAGTGGTTACAACTCTTGAATCCTCTGAATCTAGAATAACAGACAGTTATCCCTAGCTCTCTTTTTTAAATCCCTATGAGCTTTACTTTAAAGGGGCCAAGCCATTTGTCTTGTAGAGTGGTCCACATTCTGGATTTACCTGCTGCCATTTAACTTGTTCCTCTATCTGATATATTTTTTGCAGGCTAAATCCATTTTTAACTTTTAAAATATTTTATTTATTTATTTTTAGAGGGGAAGGGAGGGAGAAAGAGAGAGAGAGAAACATCAGATGTGTGGTTGCCTCTCATGTGGCCACCACTGGGGACCCGGCCCACAACCCAGGCATGTGCCCTGACTGGGAATCCAACTGTGATCCTTTGGTTTGCAAGCCTGCGCTCAATCCTCTGAGCTACACCAGCCAGGGCTGCAGGCTAAATCTTTAATAAATAGTTCCTAGTTGAAGCTTAAAAAGACATCTTATTTAATGACATTGTCAACATTTTAGTTTCCTGTTCCCTTGTCTCTCCTCTTCCACCTTAGTTGTCTCTTCTTTTTCTTCCCTTTCCATCTCCTTCTCATGTTCTCTTAACCTTTTGCTCTGCCTTTTGGATATGCTCCATTTTTCCTCCTCTGTCTCTCCTTCCTGAAATTGAAGGCAGAGAGAGAACATGAGAGCGAGGGAGGGAGAGGGACAGGTGGGGGGGAGAGCGCGTGCGCTAGTGTGCTCTGGGGCACAGAGCGTATGAGAACTGGCAAGGTGAGACGCGAATATGTAATTCAGTGGCCATGTTGTTCTTTAACTCATATATGTGTATATACGATTGTGTCCATCCCTGTATTTTTAATTTGATTTCAAGTATTATTTGAATACACTTTTTGATGCGGGCGAATATATGGCTCATTTGGGTATGTTTTTCTTATCTGCTAACCTAAGGAATTGTAACAGAAATTTTTAATTGTACCAAGTAGCAGGTATGAAGTGGGGGGAGGAAGAGGAGATGAGGTAGGTCCAGACCTCCTCTTTTCCTCCTCTGACGGTGCCTGTCTGGCCTCTGTGTCACCGAAATTGTGGGGTAGCCCTGCTCCTGTGTTTCATGAGGCGCTCATCCTTTCTTCTCAGAGACCACGTGAAAGCAATGGAGGAAAGAAAACTACTTCAGAGTTATTTGGCTAAGTCACAGGAAGAACTGCCGCCTCGGAGAATGAAAGACAGTTATGTTGAAGTTCTCTTGCCTTTGGGCAGTCAGCCTGAATTACGGGAGAAATATTTGACTGTTCAAAACGCCATAAGGTGACATAGTAGTATTTTTATTTGTGTTATTTGTTTTCCTTTCCTTTCCTTTCTCTGTTGCAACTTTGAGGTGTAATTCGTACAGCACATCATTTACCTATTTAAGGGTGCAATTCTGTAGTTTTTAGTCTATTCAGAGAGTTGTGCAAACATCACCGCAGTTAATTTTAGAACATTTTTATGACCATACAGTGTGTTATTTTTACAGGGCTGTCATCATGATCATCATTTAATCCCAATTTTCTTTGTTTCACAGATTTGGCAGGATTCTTGAGGATCTTGACAGCTTAGGAGGTACTGGTATTATTTTAGTATTTCTAAATAGATACTCAGAGCTGTACACTGAATCCTATGGCTACAAAGGGATTTTTTAATTCTTACACTTGCACAGATGAGGATAGTCTGAAAGAACAGAAGAAGAAGGGCTATATCCTCTGAATTGTCATCATTTTATCCTGAAAATTTTGATTCCTACTTAGGAATCAAACAGTTATAATCTGATTAATTCTCCTTTCCAATAACTTTTTCAAAAGTCTTAAAAGTTGCAGATAAAGTACAAAGAATTGTTCTTCCCCAAATCATGTGAGAATATGTTGCTGACATGCACATAACCCCCAAATATTTTCCTGTGTATTTCCTACAAACAAGGACCTTCTACATAACCACGATACAATGGTCAGAGTCAGGAAATTAACACTGGTACATTACACTGTCGAATCCTCAAACCCCATTCAACTCGCACCAGTGGGCCTTCATAGCAGAAGGATCCAGCTCCGAATCTCATGTTGCACGTAGCTGTTGTGTCAGGAATAGTTTCTCAGTCTTTCCTTGACTTTCATGACCTTGCCACTTTTGAAAATTATTGGCCACTTCTTTTGTGGACTTTCTCTCAATTTCGGTTCGTTTGATACTTCTCCAAGATTAGATTCAGGACATGCATCTTTGGCAGGAATGTCACAGAAAGGATGCATCTTACCAAGTGGCACATCATTCTAATTTGTCCCATTACTGCTATGTTAATTTAACCTTGATTCCTTGTTGAAGGCAGTGTCTGCCAGACTTCTTCACTGTAAAGTTACTCTTCTCCTTCCATAACTAGTAAGTACCTTGTAGGGAGGTCCTTTGAAACCTTGTAAATATCCCATTCCTCAGACTTTCAACTTATTACTTTAAAATCAATATGGACTCATGGATTCCTATTTTATCGAGTGGGTTATAATACATTACGTCATCTATTTTGATGCTCAGATTGTCCCAGACTGTCCTAGTCCCTTCAATCTGGCCTTTGCAGGGTTGTTTTTTTTTAAGATTTTATTTATTTATTTTTAGAGAGGGGAAGGGAAGGAGAAGGGGAGAGAGGGAAACATCGATGTGCAAGAGAAATATTGATTGGTTGCCTCGCACATGCCCCCAACTGGGGACCTGGTGTGCAACCCAGCCATGTGCTGGGAATCAAACTGGTGACCTTTCAGTTTGTGGGACAACACCGAATCCACTGAGCCACACCAGTCAGGGCTGTGGTCTTTAAAATTTGTTTTATTTGTTTGTTAAAACTTTTATTTGTTTATTTATTTTTAGAGAGAAAGGGAGGGAGGGAGAAAGAGAGGGAGAGAAACATCAGTGTGTGGTTGCCTCTCACACTCCCCCTACTGGGAGCCTGGCCCATAACCCAGGCATGTGTCCTGACTGGGAATCGAACCAGTGGCCCTTTGGTTCACAGGATGGCACTCAATCCATGAAGCCAAACCAGCCAGGGCCATAAATGCTTTTAAATGGAGTTTCTTTCTTTTAGCCTCTCATTCCCCCAGTACATCCTTCAGCAGGTGCATGGGTGGACGGATTTATTGTCACTGAGCAAATATTTATTGTGCACAGACCTAGTCCTGAGGGCTGAGGATACACATTTGAATGAATCATGGAGGAAGCAGGGAGGCCACTAAATACAGAAGCATAATACAACTTTCAATGAGTTGATGATTGTGAGGTGCATAGAACCATGCTTGGCACATACAAATGCTTGTTAAAATATGGAAGGTATGCAGATAACCACAGGGTGGTGTAGGAGCCAAGGGTGTTACGGGGAAGGCGG
>PVKM010038330.1:0-14146 GCA_004027735.1 Carollia perspicillata
AAATTGAAGCAGTAATAAAAAAAAAAACTACCAACACACAAAAGCCCTGGACCAGATGGGTTCACAGGAGAATTCTACAGAGCATTTAAGCAAGAACTAACCCCTATCCTTCACAGACTATTCCAAAAAATCCAAAGTGATGGAAGACTCCCAAACTCCTTCTATGAATCCAGCATCATCCTAATCTCAAAAACCAGATAAAGACACAACAAAGAAAGAAAACTTCAGGCCAATATTGCTGATGAACATACACGCTAAAATCTTCAACAAAATATTGGCAAACCGCATCCAGCAATACATTAAAAAGATCATGCACCATGACCAAGTGGGATTCATCCCAGGGATGCAAGGATGGTTCAACATTCGCAAATCAGTAAATGTAATAGATCACATAAACAAAAGCAAAGCCAAAAATCACGTGATCATATCAATAGATGCGGAAAAAGCATTTGACAAGGTACAGCACTCATTTATGATAAAAACACTCAGCAAAGTGGGAATTAAGGGAGAATTCCTCAACATAATAAAGGCCATATATGAGGGACCTACAGCCAACATCATACTCAAGGGACAAAAACTAAAAGCTTTTCCACCAAGATCAGGAACAGGACAAGGTTGTCCACTTTCACCACTTCTATTCAATATAGTTTTGGAAGTTCTAGCCACAGCAATCAGACAAGAAAAGGAAATAAAAGGTATCCAAATCAGAAAGGAGGAAATAAAACTGTCTCTGTTTGCAGATGATATGATAGTGTACATGGAAAATCCTATAGACTCCACCCCAAAACTGCTCAACCTAATAAATGAATTTGGCAAAACAGCAGGATACAAAGTCAATATCCAGAAATCAAAGGCATTTTTGTATACCAACAATGAAACAGCAGAAGCACAAATCAAGAAAAAAATCCCATTCAATATAGCAAAAAGAAAAATAAAGTACCTAGGAATAAACCTAACCAAGGAGATAACAGACCTGTATGCAGAAAACTACACAACACTGAAGAATGACATCAAGGAAGACACAAACAAATGGAAACATATACCGTGTTCATGGATTGGAAGAATTAACATCATCAAAATGTCCATATTACCTAAAGCAATATACAGATTCAATGCAATACCTATCAAAGTACCAATGGCATATTTTACAGACATAGAACAAACACTTCAAAATTTATATGGAACCATAAATGACCCCAAATAGCAGTTGCAATTTTGAGGAAGAAAAACAATGTAGGAGGGATCACAATACCTGATACCAAACTGTATTACAAGGCCACTGTAATCAAAACAGCCTGGTACTGGCATAAAAACAGGCACATAGAACAATGGAACAGAACAGAGAGCCCAGAAATAAACCCAAGTCACTACAGTCAGTTAATATTTGACAAAGGGGGCAACACCATAAAATGGAGTAAAAATAGTCTCTTCAACAAATGGTGTTGGGAGAACTGGACAGCTATGTGCAAAAAAATGAAGCTCGAGCACCAACTCACACCATACACAAAAATAAATTCAAGATGGACAAAAGACTTAAATATAAGTTGTGACATCATTAAAATCCTAGAGGAGAACATAGGCAGGAAAATCTCAGATATCTCACGCAGCAATCTTTTTACTGATATGTCTCCCAGAGCAAGGGATATAAAGGAAAGAATAAACAAATGGGATCTCATCAAAATAAAAAGCTTCTGCACAGCTAAAGAAAACAGCATTAAAATAAAAAGAGACCCAACTATATGGGAAAACATATTTGCCAATGATACATCAGACAAGGTATTAATTTCCAAAATATACAAAGAACTTACATGACTCCACTCCAAGAAGACAAGCAAGCCAATTAAAAAATGGGCAAAGGTCTTGGACAGGCATTTCTCCAAGGAGGACATACAGAGGATTCAGAGACACATGAAAAGATGCTCAATATCACTAGCCATCAGAGAAATGCAAATTAAAACCACAATGAGATATCACTTTACACCGGTAAGAATGGCCATCATAAACAAAGCAACAAACAAGTGTTGGAGAGGTGGTGGAGAAAAGGGGACCCTAGTTCATTGCTGTTGGGATTGCAGACTGGTACAACCACTATGGAAAACAGTATGGAATTTTCTAAGAAAACTAAAAATGGAACTGCCTTTTGACCCAGCAATTGCACTCCTAGGATTATATCCCAAGAACCCTGAAACACCATTCCAAAAAAACTTATGCACCCCAATGTTCATAGCAGTGCAATTTACAATAGTGAATTGCTGGAAGCAACCTAGGTGCCCATCAGTAAATGAATGGATCAAAAACTATGGTACATATATACAATGGGATTCTATGTGGCAGAAAGAAAGAAGGAGCTCCTACCCTATGCAACAGCATGGAAGGAACTGGAAAGCATTATGCTAAGTGAAATAAGCCAGGCGGTAAAAGACAAATACCATATGATCTCACCTTTAACAGGAACCTAAGCAACTAAACAAACAAGCAAGCAAAATATAACCAAAGGCATTGAAATAGAAAAGGGGATGATAGTATCCAGAGGGGAGAGGCGAGGGAATTTGAAGAAAAAAGGGAGGGGATTATAGGAACAAGTATAAAGGACACATGGACAAAAACTAAGGGGGATGGAAATGGGAGGGAGGTGGGGAACACTGGGGGGATGAACTGGGATGGGAGTAAATGACAGAAAACTGTACTTGAATAACAATTAAAATTAAAATAAATAAATAAATAAATGAATAAAATATGAACAGAACGCATTAATGCAAGAACGTAGTAGCACTGAGAATCTTCGAGCCTAGATTGTTGACCTTCGACATTAACTGTATTTGAGCCCTGTCTCCATTCCATGTAGTTAACCCCTCTTTCCCTCCTTAAGGACTCAACATTTGAACAGTTTTAATAAATGGCACCCGTTTCCCCTTTTTTTCTCAATTTCATAAAAACTTATATTACAAAATTGAACATACCTAAGAAATGGACATCACGAGTATAAGATAGGACACCTCTAATATTTATTTGTTTTAATATGTTAATCACCATTTTGGATCAATGCTGTTGACTGAATATATTTCTGGGCTAAAAATAAAATAAAAATAACAAATATTATTTTAATCATTGCAGAATAATATCGTTTTTAAAATTTAAACAGAATAGCAGGGAAAGCTATTTCTCACATTCCTGTAACATATCACACTTTTAAATTTTTAGTATATGAGAAAAAGAAGATTCAAAATTAATATTTGGTCTAGTTAATCTTCAATCAGTATTTTCTTAGTTATATATACTATTATATATAACATATATATGCTAAAAATGTAGAGAACAGTGGATATGTTCATTAATTCATGAGTGTTTTGTATTCTTTAATTATTATTATTATTTTTTAATTACAGTTGATTACACTCTATTTGTTTCAGATATATAACCCAGTGATTAAACTTCCATATAACTTACAAAGTGATTCCCATCCGACATCATCCATAGTTATTACAATATTATCAACTATATTCCTCATGCTGTACTAACATCCCCAAGACTATTCCATAGCTACCAATTTGTGCATATTAACCCTTCACATATATCACCCATTCCCACCAAATCCACTCCCATCTGGCAACCATCAAAATGTTCTCTGTATCAATGAGCTATTTATGTTCTGCTTGTTCATTTATTTTGTTTTTTTAGATTTCACATATAAATAAAATTGAAATCATATGGAATTTATCTTTCTTTGTCTGACATTTCACTCAGCGTAATATCCTCTGGGTGTGCCCATGTTGTTGCAGATGGCAAGATTTCATCCTTTTTCACGGCTGAGTCATACTCCATGGTATTTATATGTGCACCACTTCTCCTTTATCTATCCATCCATTGATGGATGGACACTTAGGTTGCTTTCCTGTATTGGCTATTGTAAATATGCTGCAGTGAACGAACACGTGGAGACATATGTTTTTTTTAATTTTGTGTTTTGGGTTTCTTCAGATAAGTACCCCACTTGTAATTGCTGATAGTCCTTTATACTGTCTCTTGTTTTAAAAACTTCATTTGCTTTTGTTTTCAAGTCAGTTTTGTCTGGTATAAGTATTGCTACCTCAGCTTTTCTTTGTTTCCATTTTCATGAAATGTGTTTTTCCATCCCTTTACTTTCAATCTGTGTGTATCTTTCAGTCTGAAGTTGCTTGTAAAAAGCGTGTTTAAATATCTTAGTTTGTTATCCATTCAGTGACTCTATACTTTTTATTGGAACATTTAGTCCATTTGCCTTTAAAGCAACTGTTGATAGATATATGTTTATTGCAACTTAATTATTTATATATTTTTCTTTTTTTTCTTCTTTGTCTTCTTAAAGGAGTCCCTTTAACATTTTTTGTAATGGTTTGGTGACAATGAATTTTACCTTCTCCCTATCTGGGAAGCTGTTTATCTGCCCTTCAATTCTAAATAATATATAGCTTTGCTGGGCAGAGTAATCTTGGCTGTAGTTGCTCAATGAGTCCATCCCTTAAATGTGTCACTCCTGGAGGTGGCTAGATGGTGTTCTAGCACCGTCCAAAGTTTTCTACCAGGTGTGCTGGCTCCGAGGCCTCTAGAGAGTTGCAGGCCAAGATTAGCTGCTGCCCATACCCTACCAGAGGCTACTGAGCATGAGCTACAAAGTAATCCACCAATGGCTGCTTCTTGTGCTGCACTTGTAGGTGACTGGGACAGGCCAAGATGAGGACTGAGGCCATCTGGCACTAGTGCTGGGCCTGGAGCAACTTAGCAAGGACATCCTGAGGCCAGATGCTGCTCATTTGGTATTTATAAAAGTTTGAGAGATTTTAGTAATGTCTTCAGCATGAGTCAAGACAGGCTATGTGGAAAAGCCACTAGAAATGGTGTGGGTGAGCCTATATATTGGGTGCAGTGGGGTGTCAGGGAGTCAGGAGGCCTGCACGTACAGTGTTGGCCAAGTTGATGTAGACTCACATATGGCACCTGTCTTCCCACTCTCTATAGGGGGAGGACTCAGCAAAGGAATGGCTTCTGCCAGCCCTTTGGTCTGGGAGAAAGTAGCCTGTCCAAAACTTTCCCCAGAGCCAGATATCAGTTCTTCCCCATATGTCCCTGACATGTTTTGAGCTGCCACCACAGTGTTAGAGCTCAGAGCTGGGGAGCCCAAGTAAGTCCATGGACTGGCCTTATAGGAGGAGAGCCTGCCTGGGACTCCAGAAGTCTTTTGTCTTAATGAGTGTTTTTTAATGATTACTTAATATAGCCTAAATACAATGTTTCATATAATCTAAAATGCTGTTTTTTTTACATTTTAACATTTCTGAAATTAGAATGTATCTTAAAAAATCATACCAGACAAAAAGCAGTTGTCTGGATGTGACATAGTTGTCATTGCCTTCTCATGTGAATCAAAACAAGCAGAAGGTTATTAGGGCTTGAAAGTCCAGGAGATAACAGAGAAGCACACTTTTGAGAATTGTTATATCATCAATAATTTTAATGTAGCACAGAACAACTTACTTAGAAAAACAAATATATTGACAACTCATATCAAAATACCATAAAGAAATGTCCAATTTTGAATATGGAAAAGTTTTACACATACATTTTCTAATTTATTTAACTTACACATGTATAGAGTGGGGAGGAGGAATCAAAAATCCCTGTGTAAAACAAAGCTAAAAGTTCTTTTTAAGTAAGTATAAAATATGACATCTAAGTGATTAAAAAGACATACCACAGTAAAATTGACAGCATTTTTCTTCCTTCATGTAATAAAATAAAGGTATATCTTTGATACAAGGAGGGAACCAAAAACCAAAATTTATTTATAAAAATTCTGTATTTATTCTTACGTGTTAAGCTTCAGTCACCTTCAAAGTACTCTCCATTTGATGCAATACACCTATTGAGATGTTTTTCCCTCTGTTCAAAACAGTTCTTTAACTCACCAATTTTGATGCCTTTTAGTGCATCTGCCATTTTTGTTTCACCTCTTCCACATCCGCAAATGTTTCCCTTTGAGGACATTTTTCATTGGGAAACCAAAAAAAAAAAAAAAAAATGTAGCTCAGGATGAAATTGCTTGAAAAGGGAGGCATGGGGGCCATGCTATTTTGGGTCAAAAACTGCTGAATACCCAGTGCAGGTGTGTTTGTAAACCACCCATCATGAAATGGTCAGACACATTGAAAGAGGCCACAAAAAAAATTCACAGAGGCTGAACGCAGCCTCTCACAACACCACCAGCTAGTACACTGATACAGATGGGTTCCTAGAACACTCACCTAGTGGGGGTAGCCTGTACTACAAGGGAAGCCTGGCCTCCCGAAGATAATTCTGGTTTTGGGGGTCATCCCTCATATAGTAGATACTTTGGGTCCCCATTCCCACAATCCCTTGACCTACCTCTGATTTCCATTGAGCTATAGTAATGGTTTCTGTGCTCATTGACAATGTCCAACCTAAAGATCCTAGGGTCCACTTTTAGATTGACCCAACCTAAGACAGACAATATCCTGGATGTGATTAGTTATGATCAATGAAATGAATGAATTATTTTTTTCTTTTCAAGGCCAAGGTATATGCAACAATATATATAGTAAACTAAATATCTCTGAAAATTATCTATTCAAATTACTTTGCTTGAAAAATTCCTGTTAACATACAAATATTAAAACCAGCTGCAACAATTTATTATTCTCACCTTTCTAAATGCCAAAAGTGTATTTAATCTCTGACATATGAATATATTATAACTAATATCTCCAATTAATGAAATGCAGGAGTGATACATAATTTAAAACACTTGAGTACAGTAATAGAATACAGATTTTAAAAGCATACTTATGTGTATTATAATCACACATGTTTCATCATGATAAGAAAATGCCTAAAATTGTGATTCACTTGTAAAAGCATAAATTCCTAAGCATTGCACATTTTCCTACATACCTCTACCCTTTCATTGTGGCTAAACATGGAAATCAAAGACTTCTCCAGACATGGTTATAGTACATACAGTTACCCATAGTAACATGACAAAAAAACATGTGTTATGCCATTTTCACAAATTTGCTTAAAATAATATTAACTTCAGCAAATTCCTTTTGCACATGTATCATGTTCAATGTGGTATGTGCTATAGAATCTTCTATAAAATGAGTAAGAAACAGTCACTATAAGCACCCATGTTGCCCATTGTAGGTAAGTGGGATAAAATCAATAGAATGGAACTTTCAAAATATAAATAAATTGCAATTAAAATCTAAATGAATGCCCAGTGAAGGAGGAAATCATAACTGTTTCATAAATTAAGGAAACCTTTCTTGAGGCTGTGACTTTCAGCAAAGCCATAAAAAATGAGTAGATCTTAGCCATAGGAGGAAGGAAGAAAACTTGTACTTGAAAGGTGAGCTGTGAGCAGGGACCCAGAGACAATAACAGCAGGCAGGATCAGCGAACCAAAAGCTGCTCAGTGTGGCTAAGACCTGAGGAGAAAGGCAATACGAAGAGGCTTTAGGACCTGTCCCAGAGACTCTGCGTGTGAAGGTGAGTGACTGGAATGACAGAGATGGGCCACACTGCAGGTGAGTAGGAGGAGTGCTAGGATAATGCAAGACAAAGTGTCAAAGGAGAGGATTATTTGAAGAAGAGAAAGATGACTATGTGAAATGCTACAGAAAAAATTAAAGTTAAATATGTCTGACAAAAAGGCTACTGTCTTACAATGTCATTGTCCTCTGAGAGTATAATGAATCATGGAATTTTTAGTTCATGTGATAAAAGAGTGAGAAATCACCAATGAAGGAATATAAATCACTCGTAAGAAGTTTTGAGAAGGAAAAGGAAAAAGGCTTAACTTTGTACTTCCTCATTTCTTAGTATTTTGCTGATGAATGTTTTTGTTAAAAAGTACTGGTGTCTTTTTAAAAAAATAACAAGCAATTATATCTCTCAGTTCTAACATAGTTTCATTGGTGACAGAAAACAATTTGTGCTTTGCTTGGTAGTTATATCATTCTCCACCACCCAGGACCCTATAAAACATGTAACTGTAGCTTCTTAAATGATAAAAGGAAAAAATGGTCAACAAATGATAGTAGTTAAATTTGACAAATTTTCAAATTTACAACTGCTGAATATTTGGAATTTTCTTTTTATATAACAAATTTAATAAAATTAATAACAAATAACTAAATAAATAGTAAAGGTCCATTATAGGAAAAGAAAAATACAGAGATTAAAAGAATAAAACATTCACAATTTGAGAATCCAGAGAACACTTTTAACATTTTGAAGTACAGCCTATCAGTTGGAGGAAAGAATAAGCATGTGTAAGTTTTGGAATCCTACCTCTTTCTCCAATATTAGTAATGTCATCTTGTGCAAATTACATAATTTCCTGAAGCCTCAGTTTATTTGTAAAAGAGAAAATCATACACAGAGTATTGTGTGAATTAAAGGAATCATATACATAAATTTCTCTGCCAAGACTTGGCACATACTATTCAATCGATGTTATTTACTCTGTTTATGAATGTGCATGTTTTGGTGTACATGCAGAGGTCACAGGAGAAAAGGGGATCATATGGTAGAGATAGCCCATTAAAATACAAATATCTTTTTATTTGTGCATTCATCAAGATGAAGGGTTTGCACCTTTTCTACATAAAGCCATAACATAAATATTTAAAGCTTAAGTTCCATATTCTCTTTAACAGCTACTCAACTCTGCCATGTAGCATGAAGGCAGTCACTGATAACATTTATATATGTATTCACATGACTGTTTTTTAATATATTTTATTGATTGTGCTATTACAGTTGTCCCATTTTCCCCCCTTCACTCCCCTCCACCCTGCATACCCCATCCCACCCACATTCTCCCCCTTTAGTTCATGTCCAAGGGCCGAACAAGTTCTTTGGCTTCTACATTTCCTATACTAATCTCACCCTCCCCCTGTCTATTTTCTACCTACCATTTATGCTACTTATTCTCTGTATCTTTTCCCCCTCTCTCCCTCTCCCACTCCCCTGTTGATAACCCTCCATGTGATCTTCATTTCTGTGATTCTGCTCCTGTTCTAGTTGTTTGCTTAGTTTGTTTTTGTTTTTGTTTTAGGTGTGGCTGTTAATAACTCTGAGTTTGCTGTCATTTTACTGTTCGTATTTTTGATCATCTTCTTTTCCTTAGATAAGTCCCTTTAACATTTCATAAAATAAGGGCTTGGTGATGGTGAACTCCTTGAACTTGATCTTATCTGAGAAGCACTTTATCTGCCCTTCCATTCTAAATGAAAGTTTTGCTGGATAGAACAGTCTTGGATGTAGGTCCTTGCTTTTCATGACTTGGAACACTTTTCAACCCCTTCTTGCCTGTAAGGTCTCTTTTGAGAAATCAGCTGACAGTCTGATGGGAACTCCTTTGTAGGTAACTGTCTGCTTATCTCTTGCTGCTTCTAGGATTCTTTCCTTCATTTTAATTTTGGCTAATGTAATTATGATGTGCCTTGGTGTGTTGCTCCTTGGGTCCACCTTCTTTGGGACTCTCTGAGCTTCCTGGACTTCTTAGAAGTCTATTTCCTTTGCCGGATGGGGGGAGTTCTCCTTAATTATTTGTTCAAATAAGTTTTCAACTTCTTACTCTTCCTTTTCTCCTTCTGGTACCCCTATAATTCAGATGTTGGAACATTTAAAGATGTCCTGGAGGTTCCTAAGCCTCTCCTCATTTTTTTGAATTCTTGTTTCTTCATTCTTTCCTGGTTGAATGTTTCTTTTTTCCTTCTGGTCCACACAATTGATTTGAGTCCCAGTTTCCTCCCCATCACTATTGGTTCCCTGTACATTTTCCATTATTTCACTTAGCATAGCTTTCATTTTTTCATCTAATCTGTGACCAAATTCAACCAATTCTGTGAGCATCCTGATTGCCAGTGTTTTGAACTGTGCATCTAATAGGTTGGCTATCTCTTCGTTGCTTAGTTGTATTTTTTTCTGGAGCTTTGATCTATTCTTTCATTTGGGCATGTTTTTTTTGTCTTGACACACCTGTTACATAGCATGGGGTAGAGCCTTAGGTATTCATCTGGGTGGGGCAACCCAGTTGCTGTGTTGTGATGCTGTATGTGGGGGAGGGGTCCAAGAGGGAACAATGGCACTTGCTTGGCTCTTGGCCACTGTAAGTCACTTCCCAACTTCCCACAAGCAAATTGTGCCCTTCTCGTGCTGATTTCCATGTGGGTGGGTGTGTGTACATCCTGGGATCCCGTGGGGCTCTCCAACAAACTCTCCTACGAGGCTGGGAGTTTCTCCTGCTGCCTCAACCCCCACAGGTGTTTTCATTCAGTAGTTTGAGGCTTTATTTCCCAGAGCTGGGGCCTGGGTTTCTCAGTCTGTCCTGCTCCCCAGTTTTTTCTCCCAGGTTATCTGCACATGAATGTGAGACTGCCCAGTCCACAATCCATTGCCTTGCTGGATCTTCCCACTGCTGGCTTGCTGTCCAGCTGCAGCCTTGTGCATCCCAGTTCTTCAGCCCTGCCTTGCTGTGAGTCCTCTCTGCTCAGCTGCCTATTTTCATCCCTCCTACTGATCTGGATGGATGTTTCTTCTTTAACTCCTTGGTTATCATATTTCCATACAGTTTGATTTTTCTGTTGGTTCTGGTTGTTTTTTGTATCTTAATTGTTGTTGTCCTTCTTTTGGTTATGCAAGGAGGCACAGTGTGTCTACCTACACCTCCATCTTGGCTGTCCATGACTGTTTTCAATGAAACTTTATTTTAAAAAGCTGGTCATAGGCCTATTTGGTCCACAGGCTATAGTTTGCTGATCTCTGACCTGGAACATCATTTTATGGCTGTGCAATATAATATAACATAAACTTTATTTCATCAACATCCAAATCTTGTATACTTAGATCCCCCCCCAGATTTGCTTTCAGCTTTCACAAACAATGCTCATTCTAGAGTATTTCTTTTGGTTAAGTATACATTATCTTTAGGTTAATTCTTATATACATGTGAAGACTTTTTATTATGCATGCCTTTCCATCCAGAAAATCTGTACCACAGTGTCTGAGAGGGCATTTTCCAAATACCCTTTTGTAAACTGAAGATTTTAGGAGGTGGATGTGTTTAGATATTCTATTTTTTAAATTATTATTGTTTAGTTGTTTACAATAAAAGGAATGGTTATTGTTCATTTTAATTTTGAATTTATGTGCTGTTCAAAAAGGTGAAGTTACCTTCAAAAGACCGGAATTATCTTCTGGAGGGTGGGACCCTTGTAGTACAGGCTTCCCTGCTATGTGAGTGGTCTAGGAACCCATGTGTATCAGTGCACCAGCTGCTGCTATTTTGAGAGGTTGCATTTGGCTTCAGTAATTTTTTTTCAAAAGGTCTTAGTACACATTTACCCATTTCATGATGGAAGATTTATAAGCACACCTGCCCAAACTGTGCCGGGTATTCAGTAGTTTTTGACCATAAAGGGCATGAACCTCATGCCCCACCCTCTATATTCACCAATCTCACCCTGAGTGACTTTCTTTTGGTTTCCCCAGATGAAAAAACTCCTCAAAGAGAAACCTTTTGCAGGTGTGGACAAGGTGGAAACAAACAAACAACAACAACAACAACAACAAAACAGCAGAAACACTAAATGCATCAAAATCAACAAGTTTAAAAGCTGTTTTGAATAGTGGAAAAAACATTTCGATAGGTATATTACATCAAATACAGAGTACTTTGAAGGTGACTGAAGTTTAAACATGTAAGAATAGAATAAATACACAAATTTTTATTTAAAAATTATGGAGTTTTGGGGAGTCAAAAAAATTCTGGAGTTTACTGTGTATATATGACACGAACACAGACACAGACATGGACAGCAGTATGGTAAGAGCCAGAGGGAAAGAGAGTTGGTGGAGATAGAAGTGGGTAAAGGGGATAGATGGGGATGGAAAGAGACTTGGTTATGGGTGGTGAGTGCACACTACAGTGTTCAGGTGATGTTTTATTCAGTTGTAGATTTGAAACATTTGTGGTTTTATTAACCAATGTTACCTCAATAAATTCAATTAAATAGATAGGTAGATGATAGATAGATAATTTCTGTTTATTTCTAGGGGAAATTTCTTATTACTAATTATCATTAAAATTTTCTCTAAATTAAAAGTAGGACAACAAAAAAAATTATTTGAAACCCTACTTTCCTATCATATGTTGGAATGCTTTTTCCTAAGAAAGTATGTCTTTTTGTTGAAACCATTTGTAAATTTGACACATAGATCTGTGCCTGAAACTTGATATCTAATGTCTGCCAAAGGAATAAATAACATTAATTTTAGTGAACGATTGGAAAATATTGGTTGACTCATTTTCAAAACATTTCATTATACAATATTAGACAGTATTGATACTATTGCAACCAATTGCATCAGAAAATTCTTTAATGTTGAAAAGCTCTACAGCACAGGGTGCCAGAAGTATATTCTCTAAAATTCTAATTTTTGCTTGAAAGTTTAAATGTTATCATTGGCAAAAAATGTCAGATGTTTTCCCTGAAAGGACAGGTGTATTTTGTTCATTTTTTAATTTCAAAGAAATGTCTGCCAAATGCCCAATTATGCATAATAGTCATCTTTTCAAATAAAAATTGTGTCCAATGGAAAAAATAGTAAGTTTGATGGCAACTCAATCACAATTGTGCTGTTCCTCAATCCAGAGATTGCACTTCACTATACGGCAAAATGTTCTTTGTGTGCTTATTCTGTCACACAGAATGGTTAAAAGTCTTGTGTCCCCTCAGCATTGAGATTTAACAATTTCTTCTAAAGTGAAAACATTCCTTTTCTATGGCTGCATCATGCTCATGAAAACAATAACAAATTCAGTTTGGCACAAATATAATGTTTACCTACCATAGGTCTCATATCACCAGTGCGATAGCAACACAGAATAAAAAGGCAAATAATACATTGGCATTATTATGGAATAGTTTTAACCTAATAGATCCCCTGGTTGTTTATATGGAACTCCACAGATCCAGGAAGCATTCTGTGAGAATTAGTGTAGTAGACTGAGCAATGCTTTTATCAATACTCCTATAGCATACTAAAGCATTGGTTTTCCAGGGAACACATGTTGAGAAAATTGGTGAGATCCCAGAGAAAAATCTAATTGTAAAAAGAAAACAACAAAAAAACCCAGAGCGTTAATAACTTGACTCTCTTGTTCCAAAGGGGTATTCACTTAAATTTTCTGTTTAGTACTCCCTAAGTACTTGGGGAGATTTAGCAACATAAACAAACCCTTACTCAAAGATCTTTAATTTAAGATGCTATCAACTTACCCATTTGCATGTATCTACTTTATGTATTTGGGGAAATTTGTGTTGCTTTGTTTTTCAAAATTTACAAAAGAAAAATCAAAAGTGCTAGTAACACTTGCCACATTAGTATCCCAAATGAAATTTTGTCTTAGATTGTTTATGAGTAAGTTTTATCCTGACCAAAAAAACTCTTATTTATAAAAGATCACTTTTTAGAAGGACAGACATTATTCTACTTACTCCTTTTGTTGGAATGGGAGCTCAGAAATGCTCTGAAAAATTTGTGCCAAAAATGGTAGCCATTCACCTGTCACCCACGTGCCTTCACAGGGAACCAGTGCCATCTCAGTTCCTTGACACTTTAAACAAGGAACATGTTCTAACATGAGATGGGTGGATGAAAGTTAACATTCACATACTGTTTGGAGGTTGTAAAATGGAAGGAATAAAGGACTTTCCATTTCATTGTAACTAAACATATGAGATCATAGCTAACTATAACTTCATAGCTAACTATAGGGGTTAGCTCTTCTTTAAATGCTTTGTAGAATTCTCCTGTGAAACCATCTGGTCCAGGGCTTTTGTGTGTTGGGAGTTGTTTTATTACTGCTTCAATTTCATCTGCTGTTATTGGTCTGTTCAGGCTTTCTGCTTCTTCTTCATTTAGTTTTGGAAGATTATATTTTTCTAGGAATTTGTCCATTTCACCTAGGTTTTCAAATTTCTTGGCATATAGCTCCTCATAGTAATTTCTTACAATCCTTTGTATTTCTGTGGTGTCAGTTGTAATCTCTCCTCTTTCATTTCTGATTGTGTCTATTTGG
>PVKM010038331.1:0-14140 GCA_004027735.1 Carollia perspicillata
AAATATCATATATAGCCCTACTTCCTTTCCTCAGCCACAGATCTATTTATTTATACCTTTATTTAAAATCTTGACAAATAGCCCTGGCTGGTGTGGCTCAGTAGACTGAGTGTCAGCCTATGAACTGAAGGGTCATTAGTTTAATTCCTGGTCAGAGGACATGCCTGGGTTGCAGGCCAGGCCCCTCAATGGGGTTGTGTAAGAGGAACCAGTCAATGTTTCTCTCCCACTTTTTTGGCATCCCTCTCCTCTCTCTAAAAATAAACAAATAAATTCTTTAAAAAATAGAGCCACTTGATAATTGTATGCATTTAAAAAAATGAATAAATAAAATCTTTAAAAACAGTCACTTGATAACTGTATGCATTTTTAAAAATAAATAAATAAAATCTTCACAGATATATCTGGGATGTCTCTCAAATTTAACAAATCAAAAACAGCTATTGGTTGTCAATGTCCCAAACATCTCTCTGTCCCAATCTAACCCATCTCAATATATGGCTACACCTTCCATTCAGTTGCAGATCCTTAAAAATTAAGAATTACTTTCTGATTCTCCCTATTATTCATCTTTCACAACCAATAGATCAGTAAGTCCTTCCAAATCTATCTCCTGATATATCTTGAACAGTCTGATCCTCCCCATGTCCGTTACCTCCCCGCTGTGGTAAGCCACAATTATTTCTCACTCATGCTGCTTCAGTGGCATCCCACACGTCTCTTTCTCTCTGTAGCAATCAAAGTAACCTTCTGCTGGCTTAAACCGTAGCACATGCGGTACGTGGTAGCTAGTCTCTAGGGACTGCCTTCACTAAAATCTGTCTCACGGTATTCAAATCCTATAGAGTCCCCTCCCATAGTGAATCTCGACTGGTCTTTGCCTTGCTTTAGCTAATATAATGTGTCAGAAGTTACCTTATGTCAGTCAGTCTAAGCCTTAAAAAAAAAAACTTGGCAGCTTCTGCTTTGGGGAGCCCTTCATCTCCATGAAGGAATTCTGGCTGCTCTGTTAGACAGCCCGTGTCCAGCTATCATATGGAGGGATCGTGTGAGAGAAGACCACAAGCACAGAAGAAAGGCTCTCCAACTTCTTATAGGCAGTTATCTCGATATCCCAGTCAAACTTGAAGATGAGTTCAGCTCCAGAGGCTATCACAGTACAACTGCTTGAGAGACCCCAGACGCAACCACGGAAGAATTTCCCGGCTGAGCCCTACTAACTCACAGAAAAGTTAGACATAATAATAAATTGTTATTTTAAGCCACTAGAACTTGGGATATTTTGTTTCATAACAATAAATATACTGATGCCTGAAAGTAGGTCCTGTCATAACAAAAACCTAAAATATACAGCAGTGGCTATGGAATTGGGTAGCAAGCAAAAGTTAGGAGATTGTTAGTGAAATCTGCATGGAAAGGGGAGACATTGTTACCGGGGGCTAGAGAAAGGCAGTTTTGTGTTATACTGTAGTAAAAAGTTTGACATGAAAAATAAAAAAATACAACAAATGACCTTATCTATTTGACTAAGGACATTTCCAGAAAGAACACTGAAAGTGTCAACTGTTGTTTTTTGTGTTGTTTGAATTTTTAAATTTTGTATTAGTAAGTACTAATCACAGTGGAAAAAAGAGAAGGGACTGTTCCATTTTCAAAGTCTCAAAGAAAATTACCAACCCAGGGATTGCTAGGTTGAAATAAGACCGTTTCTCATTCTTAGTTGGCCAGCCAGCCAGACTTTCAAAATTAGAAATGTCTTTAGGCCAAAAAAAAATCTACAATAATGCCAGAAAAACATGGCCTTAGGATAAAGGTTAGATCAAAGTTATTAAACCTCGGAAAAACTGGAAGCCAAGCCTAATACACTCTCTTGGCTAGAAAAGACAGCTTCTAAGACAATTAATGAGACTGTCTCATCATATTCAGACTCTGAGCCCAAATTTGAACAGAGACTGTTTCAGAGATTTATGGTTCTATTTAATAAAGTTTATTTATAACATAACACGCAGGAAGCCAACAAAGTTTTTAAAGGAATTATATGAGCTTAGACTGAAAGGAACAGAGACAGTTCAAAGAAAAGAGACATTGGGTTCCCAACTTCTTATAGGCAGAAAGAGGGTAAGAAAGCTTCTCAACTGTAAACGTAGGCCATCTTTTTTGTTTTTTTATTTTTCAGTTACGTTGATGTACATTCTATTAATTTCAGGTGTATGTTTGGATGTTTACATGACTTACAAAGTGATTACCTCAATAAAACTAGTACATGTCTTACACCATACATAGTTATTACAGTATTATTGACAAAATTTCTCTACTGTAGTTTATATTCCCATGATTATTCTGTAACTACCAATTCATCCTTCTTAATCTCTTCACCTTTTTCACCCCTTCACCTTAACTGTCCTCCCATCTGGTGACCATCAGAATGTTCTCTATACTATGAGTCTGTTTCTATTTTGTTTGTTCATTTATTTTGTTTCTGGATTCTACATAAGTGAAATCACACGGCGTTTGTCTTTCTCAGTCTGACATATTTCACTCAGCAGAATGCCATCTAGGTCCATCCATGTTGTTGCAGATGGGACGGTTTTAATCTTTTTCTGCCTGAGTCATATCCCATTAGACATATGCAGTATTTCTTCTCTATCCAGTCGTCATTGATGGATATTCCATATTTTGGCAAGTGCAGATAATGCTAGAATGAACATGTAGATACATATATCTTATTTATTTAGTGTTTTGGGTTTCTACAGATAAATACCCAGAAGTGGAATTGTTGGGTCCTTCTTTGTCTTTGGGTATAACCTTTGTTTCAAAGTCTATTTTTGTCTGGTATAAGTATTGTTACCCCACTTTTTTGTTTATTCCTATTTTCAAAAAAATATCTTTTTCAATCATTTTACTTTCAGTTTGTGTGTGTCTTTCAATCAAAAGTGAGTCTCACAGACAGCATATATAAGGGTTTTGTTTTCTTAACCATTCAGAGCCCCCCATGTCTTTTGATAAGATTATTGTAGGCCATTTTTAATGGAAAGAAAAAATGACTCAGAAGACAGATCCAGGAGTCCAGATAATAAAGATGAAAACTGAAGAGAACTACTCCCACAGAGAACAACTGGTACCTAATCAACATACATTTTCTGCCTCCAGAAGAGTGACTTGGTAACATGCGCCTTCTGGATTTCATAATTATTAGCAGTTAGTGAATACTATCCACCTCCCAACCCCCAGCTTTTTTAATAGGAGGTTCTGTTGTGGTAGTCCTATCTCTGTCTCACTACTTTATGTCGGGCATGCAGGGGACACATAATGTGTATCCTTGTTCATATGTCTTCAAATTTTGTAGAGCCTTATCTGTTCCTACACCTTATTTAAATGATGAGATCCTAGACTTGAAGCCTGAGCCTGATGCCTTAATGGGATCAGACTTGAGGGTTTGGGGTTGGCAGAAAGGGCATTTTGCATGTGGGAGGGACGTAGATCATTTGGGGCTGCAGAGCAGGCTGTATGAGCCAGCCTCTAAGAATGACCCCAAATGAACCACAAATGCTTGTATTCAAGTCCTTGTGTAGTCTCCTCCCACAGTGATGCTAGGCTGGCCTTCAACTAATATAACACAATAGAAGTGACATTGTGCCAGTCCCTGGACTCTATCTTAAGAAGGAATGACAATAAAGTTAAATATTATTTGACAAGGGAGCCAAGACTACTAAATGCATTAAAAAAGTCTCTTCAGTGAATGTTGTTGGGAAAACCTGAACATTCACATCTAGAAGAATGAAACTTGACCCTAACTTACATCACAAAAATTAGCATGAAATGGATTAAAGAATTAAAATATAAGCTCAGAAACCATAAAACATGTAAAAGAAAATAGGCAAAAAGCTATTTGACATGGGCTTTGGTAATGATGTTCTAAAAACAATCCCTGAAACACAAACAATTTCATCCCACCAACAGTGTACAATGGTTCCCTTTTCTCCACATACATTCCAACATTTGTTATCTCTTGTCTATTTGGTCATGGCCATTCTAACACGTGTGAAGTGACAGCCCATACTCGTTTTGGTTTGCATTTCCCTAGTGATTGGTGACATTGAGCACCTTTTCATGTGCCTGTTGACATTTCCTATGTCTTTGAAGAAATGTCTATTTAGGTGCTTTGCCTTTTTAAACTTGGGTTGATTTTTTTTGCTATTAATATGTATGGGTTCATTATATATTTTAGATATTAATCTCCTATTACATATGCAGTTTGCAAATATTTTTCCCATCTGTATGTAAGTTGTCTTTTCACTTTGTGGATGGTTTCCTATTCTGCGCAGATGCTTTTTTAATTTGTTACAGACTCACTTGTTCATTTTTTATTTTATTGCTTGTTTATCAGAGACAGAGGATCAGGTCAGGGAGGAATTAAAGTAAGATGATCAAAAGGCACAAACATCCAGTGATAAGATAAATAAATACTAAGAACATAATGTGCAACATAATGTGCAAGAACAATACTATAGTTACCACTGATATATGATAAATAAAAAAGTTGATAAGAAAGTAGATCTTAAGAGTTCTCATTTCTTTTTATTGTAGAAAATTTCTTTTTATTGTAGCTACATGAGATGACAGAGCTCTAGTTATTTCCACAATAACTAGAGCTCTAGTTATTTCCACAATAACTAGAGCTATTGTGGAAATCATTTCACAATACATGTAAATCAAGCCATAATGTTATACAACTTCAACTGGTAAAGTAATGTATATCAATTATTTTTTAAAAATTGCAAAAAACTTTAAAAAAACTTCCAAAAATGTGCTTTAAGGAATCATAGTTCTCCATATAAAACATCCAGTTACCTAGACTGAGAGTGCATCTGGAGAGGTTGCAAAGTGAAAGAAGTAGAGTGTAAACATGGCTGGTCTCCCTGTGCAACCACATCAACATTACAACTAAATTATAGAACAACCACCACTTGGAATCATCAGAAATCCAGGTGAATGGAAGTCTGACAACTACAGAAAAAAAAACAAACAAACATCCATTCAACTGGTAGGAGGGGTGGAGATGCCAAATGGGCTGGTCCCACATCCGTGTGTGGTGGGTAAAAATCTGAGAGGATTTCTTGAGAACAAGGAGCCCAGCCCCACACCAGGACCCCTGGCCAAGGGTTCCAGTGCCAGGAAGATAAGTCCCCATAACTTCTGTCTGCAAAAACCAATGGGGATTGAGTCAGTGGAAGAAAATTTTAGAGTTCCAAGCAGTTCTGCTTAAATAACCCACATAGAATTACTCAGACTCATTTCCTCTGAACTCCAGTACTAGGGTAGTAGCTTGAAAGGCACCACTGGCACACAGGAAGGAAATAACGTATCTGGCATCAAGATGAGAGCTGGGGGACAGCTTTCCCCCAGGCAGAAAGGTGGACAGAGGCCATTGTCCCTTTTCTGAACCCTCCTCCCACAGAGCAACAGAGCCAGCAGGTGGATGCCATATCTGAGGCTCCATCAACACTGTTTGCGCTGACCTGGAGGTCCCATGAGGCTCCATCCTACCCAACATGCAGGTGTTAACAGAGGCCTTTCCATATGAATGGCTGGTCTTGGCTCATGCTTCAAAACTTTTTAAATGTTTTCAAACAAGCAACAGCCAGCCTCAGTGAGCCTCCAGGTCCCTGTACCTCAAGGTACTAGACACAGCCAGACTAGATTGAAAGCTTGACTTCACCTGGGAATCTCCAAGCCTAGCACAAGTAGCAGCCATCTCAGCTTGCTTTATAGCCCACGGGGGGTGGCCCAGGGTAAAACACAGGTGGTGGCTGACCTTGGTCTACACCACCCAGGAAACCTCAGGGTCAGCACACTCAGTTTCACAACTGTAGACCATGTTGGAGCTCCATCATTTTGCTCTTGCACAGCTTATCCTCCAAAGAGGGTGGATATTGGTGGTCATTGACCACAGACAATCCTTGCAGCTGATTGCCCTGGCAAACCCCCCCATCCCCGCATTGACCTGCATACAGCAATCAAGGCTCAACTACAAGAGGAGGGTATATTCAGCTCACAGGAAGGACACACCTGGAGTGCCCATCTTGACTGATAGGGAAGGCTGTGCCACTGAACCCTACATGACACCTATACATTAGTCCCCAGTACCAAGACAGGGACATAGCTGGTCTACCTAATTAATAGAAACAAACACAGGAGGCTGCCAAAATGAGAAAACAAAGAAACATGGCCCAAATGAAAGAACAAATCAAAACCCCAGAATTAGAACTAAACAAAAGAGAGATAAGCAACCTACCAGATGCAGAGTTCAAAACACTAGTTATAAGGATGCTGAAGAAACTTAGTGAAGACCTCAACAGCATAAAAAAGATCCAGTCACAAGCGAAGGATTCACTAATTGAAATAAAGAACAATTTACAGGTAAACAGTAGTAGAATGGATAAGCTGCACATCAAATCAATGATGTGGTACATAAAAAAGCAAAAAAACAAACAATCAGAAAACAAGAAAAAAATAATCCAAATGAATAAGGATAGTATAACCAGCCTCTGGGACAACTTCAAGCATCCCAATGTTCATATTATAGGGGTGCCAGAAGGAGAAGAGAAAGAGTAAAAAATTGGAAATTTATTTTAAAAAAATAATAAAAATTTCCTTAATTTGGTGAAGAAAATAGACATGCAAGTCCAGGAAAAACAGAGTCCCAAACATGATGCAAAGGGGCCCACTCCAAGACACAGCATAATTAAAATGGCAAAGTTTAATGATGAAGAGAGAATCTTAAAAGCAGCAAGAGAAAAGGCATTAGTTGCCTACAGGGGAGTTCTCATAAGACACTCAGCTGATTTCTCAAAAGAAACTTTGAATACCAGAAGGGATTGCCCAGAAATATTCAAAGACATGAAAAGCAGGAACCTATAGCCAAGATTGCTGTACCCAGCAAAGCTATCATTTAGAATTGAAGGGCAGATGAAGAGTTTCCCGGACAAGAAAAAACTAAAAGAGTTCATCATCAGTAAACCATTATTACAGGAAATGTTAAAGGGACTTTTTAAGAAAAAGAAGATCAAAACTGAACAATCAAGTGGCAATAAATACATATCTATCAACAATTGAATCTAAAAAACAAACTAAGCAAACAAGAACAACGGAGACAGGATCATGGATTCAGAAGTGTTTTGATGGTTGCCAGATGAGATGGGGGTGTAGGGGAGCTGGTGAGGAGGTAAGGGGATTAAGAATTACAAATAAGTAGTTAAAGAATGGCCATGGCGATGTAAAGTACAGTATAGAAAATGGAGTAGCCAAAAAACTTATATGCATGACCCATGGACATGAACAATGGTGAGGGGATTGCCTGAGGGAGTGGGGGGCACTGAGTGGAGGGGGACAAAAGGGGAAAAATTGGGTCAATTTAATAGCACAATCAATAAAATATAATGAAAAAATCTGGTAAGAGATATATACCCAGAATGTACATTTAGTAAATTAAATGTCATAAATAAAACACTGATATTTTGTTTAAATAATAGTTGTTTTATATAACTATCACAGAACAATAACACAGAGAACTAAAGCAAATATATGAATATATTGAATACATCATTTACATCTACCTAAAAGTCCTTTATTTGAAATTACCAACATTTTTAGAAGAGGAGAAAAATCAAGAAGTTCAAATTAATACCTTTCCCTGCCTCATAGTGGCACATGACAAGAGATCTGTATCCTATCAGCTTACTAGTCTCCACCAGAAACACTGAAGTTTTTCACCCCTGCCTGTTTTTTCATTGAATCAAAATAGTTGATTGCTGACTATCTTTTGATGTAGCAGAGAAAAGATCAATGAAGAGGAAGAAAACTTGAAATGATTAGTCAAAGAAACTATATATACAACGTGTTTAAAAGCTATCTAAAGAAAAATGTTTAAATTTAAAGGACAGCATTAAAGCAATAAATTACTGTTTTCTCTTGTTTTCTTCAAAAGAAATAAAAAACTGCCTTCTTAAAAGAAAACTTCTGTCTTTGTGATTTGGAAGTACTGATCTCAAAAACTGGACCCTCTGGTTCTGACCAACTCATTTCAGCAGCTCACCAACCAGCCTCTCATTCCCAGAAATTTCTATGGTTTTTCTACCATGCTCTATGGTGTTCCCCAATATCAATGAAATTGTTTTGATAATAATTTTAGAGTATTACATAATATCAATTTTCAAATAATACTTATTTCATTCTCTCACTTAAAAATACAGAAAAATGCTAAGAAAATAGAATACCCAATGTCACCACCATCTATAACAAAAACATTAACATTTTACATTGTTTTATCAATTTCTAAAAATGTACTATAAATAGTTGGCTTCACCTCTCCAGAAGTAATTTCTACCAATATATCCATCTAATTCATGTTTCTGAAGCTTTAGTAAATGTGCACACATATATATTATTTTTGAGTGGCTTTAAAATATTTGCATAAATGTCATTATACCATATGTATTTCTACAACTTACTATTTTATTCAATTTTTAAAAACTATTCATATGTTTTTATAGACACATCAGTTTTTTTCATTTTAACTATGTTACAGTATTCCATCATACACATAATTCTTCTGTTAATGAACCTATGAGTTACTTTTAGCATTTCACTATTGTAAATAATACATTGTAGATGCCTTCTTGTGCAGATATATAAGAGTTTTCCTTGATATATACATACATATAAAATTTATGAATCAATTACTTGAATTTTAACTTGTACATTTCACTACATAATTTAATAAAATCTTAAATTATACATTATCTCTAGCCTTTCTTGAAAAATTCAAGAATCACAGCATTTTTAACTATCTATTAAACATTCCCTATCTTTCACTTTTCATGTTTCTTTTTTGCCTAAATGATAGTTACATTTTTGGTTTATATTTTAAAATTTATGCTTTGCAATAAGTATTTAATTACAAATATATTTAAATGAGTTTTTTGTTTAACACAAATCCACCTCTACTTTTAGTTAAGTGCATCCTTTCAGCCAGAGTCTACAGGTAGTATGTTTGAGATATTGGAAAATATCTGGGTTAATTTTTTTCCTTATCTTCAATCTTGAATGATGGCTAAGCCAGATCTATGTAGTATCTAAAAATGCCAGTGATTTTCCATCAGTAATTTGAAGATGTTACACCACTGACTTTTGGGTGTCTATTGCAGTTGACAGAAATCCACTCTCCATCTAATTATGGTACCTATGAGGATACGCTACCTTCTCTTTCTGGTGGTCTCATTCTGATATTCTGCAGTTTCACTATAACATATGTGTGTGGAATTATTTTTATTTTATGGTTTTCTGTGAACCTTGTAAGGAATTCATGGTGCCTTTTAAATTTTATGCATAGAAAAGTTATACATGGATGAATAATCAAAAATAGAACATGTACAACCAACATGCACAGTGATAAACAGAACATTACCTGCTGTCCTAGCCACTTCCCCTCAAAGGTAACTCTTATACTGAGTTCCAACAACGTGGACTAATTGCACCCACTTTTGTACTTTAGAAAAATAATCTTACACTGGGTACTCTCTTGTGTTTGCCTTGTTTAGCATAATATTGTTTGAGCGCTCCATGCATAATGTTGTATTTGTAGATAATTCATCTGTAATGCTATATGGTACTCCATGGTATGAATATAGGACAGGTAATACAGTGGGTCTGACTCCCTTCCTTGCCACATGTATTTTTTTTTCAGTTTTTATTAACTTAATTAATCATGTTCCTGCCAGACTTGCAGCCCAGGAGGTTTATGGCTTCAGCCCCCATCAACAGCTGTATGTTTCTGTCTATTTCTGGTTCACAGAGATGTTTATCAGTCTTTTGATCAAGCCCAGGTCATATGTAAGGGCTTAGAGCAGTAAGGTGTGAACTCACAGAAACCTACTTGGTAATCCCTACTCCTTTTTCATTTTGTTTTCAAACTCTGGAGGAAGTATGGATCTCTCAAAAATTGGACCCTTTTAGTTCCAACTGATAAAAAACATACATATATGTTTTATTACAAAGAAAGAACTAGTTTCTTAGTTATTAATATATAAAGTTTCTAAGTAGAATTTAATGACATAGGCTAATTTGGGGCTTTCTTGGTATTTTTTCATATAAAAATTTAATTGAGCCAAACAGAGGATATGTCTGGAAGCAAGATCTCAGCAGATTGAGATAAATGCTTTGATGCAGGCTAATTTCTGAAGTGTTTATGTTTATAGTTACATTCTATGATGTGCAATGATGTAGACATGTATCATAATAGAGAAATAAAATTTTGTGTTTAAATAAACATCAAGTAAAACCAAGCCATGATACACAGGTTTATTAAATAATAGTTCAAAACATGATATGACAAAAATCATGAAGTTGGTAAGTAAATGATTTAAGATTAAAAATATTGAATTTATCGTTCAACTTAAATTCCTTCAGTTAAGTATAAACACTAGCTGTATGTTCACCTTTTGGATTAAGGGTGAGCCGACCTGTGGTAAACTTGCAGCTGTATCTTCTTCCTCTTGTACATCCTGTCTTGCCCTAACCTTTCTCCTTAGGGCTGATAGTGACAAAAAATCTCATAGAGTTAATAAGTTACCAACGTCAGGGGGTAGAAACATATTCAAAGAGAACCTTGGAAGAAAGGCAATGATAACCCAAGCACTGCATACCAAATGATGCAGAATGATATAATTCAGGCAGAATACCAATGAACATTTATGGGTACCTGAACCTCACTGCTGGCTTAGTCCATGAAGGGCTTGGTATGAATTTATATGTTAACACTAATTTTTGTATAGTTAGGTGATTTTTGCAGTCTTGTGTTCGGAAATGTTCTGAGGTAAAAACTAGGATATTAGGGGAAAATATAGCATGAACATGAATATGTTAAGTACATAAATTTGTGTTATTTATTTGCCATCCTTGATTTAAAGAGCAATAGTCTTGATCTTCTATGATGCTTGACGTCTTAAGGGGGATCCTTGATTAGAATGCTTCAGTATCAGTATATATTTAAAATAATCATTTTTAAATAAATGGGAAAAAGCATCCCAGGTATGTTTATTGGGGCGAGGGGAAAGCAGCTTCTCTATTATAATTAAATAAAATAATAGTACTTCAAGAAAAGTTTTAATAGAGATGGAATACAAATAGTGTTTGGCAGATATTTCAGAGCTTTTTAATAAAGCACTTTAATTTTAAAAAGTACCAAATCTAGAGAAAATGCCTTTCCAGAAAAAAGTTAGTTGTCATAGTAACTCAGTGCTAGAACCTCCACACAGACCAAATTTAGCAGAGCTATACTTATTATTTAATTGTACAAACTATTCACTTGACAAAAGGAATGAAGACGTGAGATGTATTTTGTACCTACTATGTGGCACATGCTTTACACAATTGCCTCATTTATTCTCATAAGAATCCAGTAAAGAAGATATTATTATCTTCAGTTTTACAAATAAGGAATTTGAGATGCAGAGTAGCCATTTACTAGCCTTATATCACAGCATGATTGTAGGAGCAGAGTTCTGCAAATAGGTTCCCTAAAAGAGGGGAGGGAATTTCAGGGGAAGGTTTGCAGGAACAAGTATAAAGGACACATAGACAATAACAAGGAGTGGGTGGAAATGGGAGGGAGGTGGAGAGGGCTGGGGGGTGGGTTGGGATAGGGGTAAAAGGCAGAAAACTGTACTTGAACAACAATTAAAATAAAATAAAATAAATTTTTAAAAAGCCTTTGTGTTTAAAGGACTTTAATTAGGTGACCCCACTTGCTTTCTCACTGAACCATGCTGTCTTTCTGGAGGCTACAGAAAGGCGATATTGGCAAGTGTAATCCAATGAACAGTAGGGTTTTTTACACTGAAATGAAAGCATAACACAAAAAAGAAGAGTTTCTCCATCAACAATATTACTCACTGGCGAATTGGCAGAGTGGCCCCATTCTTCCTAGGTGACAATACAACTTGTGAGAGAAGCAGGTGGAAAAGTTCTTATTTGGATTGTTCAAAACTGTTCCGATAGCTACAAAATTTCCCTCAAATCACACATTTAGAAATTGAACACATATCATTAATTCTAATTTATATGCCCTGTCGTTTATTAAAGAAATACCTATTTAGTGTCTACCATGCATCAAGCACTGTGCTAGGTCTTAGGGACTACAGAAGTGTGCAATAGGATAAGACTTTTTTCTGTCATTACAATAATTAGTAATAATCCTTAGTTAGGTTTATTAAGAGCAAATGAGTCCACTGTGAAATCCCAGTCTTTTTTCTTCAGAGAGCAAACTATTCTCCAGTTAAGGTAAGTTTTTGTTCAAAAATTGAATCCTTTGTTCTGAAGAGAAATTTCAATGTGAGCCATCTTGAAATTTGGTCACCTGTGGGTTTTTAGCAGACAAGGAAGTAAAGCAAGCTGACTGAATACTTATAATTTGCTCTGAGTGGGAGTTAGATGATTGCTCTCGTTTTAAGATGCCTTAAAGAATCAGTGAGAGAACAACAGAAATGCAGTGTGTTGGTTCTGGAGAACTGCGATTGGCATGAACAGCCACAAGAGACGGGAAATCCCATTGACCTCATTTGCTACAGACTCACAGTACTGGGGATTAGCCAGTCATCGCTTATATGTTGATGGGATGAGGTGAATTGGGTTCCAGCCTAGTTCCCACATGGCATTAAGAACAGGAATGTCTTCAACAACCACCCACAATGACAGAATAAAACCCAAACTTCTTAATCTAAGTTTTGACCTCAAATCACTGCCTCTCTTCCAACTTCTTGTTATTCCTCAGTATAAACCCTGTGTAATAAGTAGGTATTTTCCAGCTCTAGGATTATGGATAAGTTTCTTTTCTTTTCTTGTTAATCTTTCTGAGCCTCAGTTTCTTCATCTGCAAGGTTGGAATGATATTAGTACTTGCTTGTAGAGTTCTTTTTTAAAAAGATTTTACTTATTTATTTTTAGAGAAAGAAAGGCAGCAAAACATCAATGTGTGAGAGATACATCAACCAGTTGCCTCTTGCTCTCCCCCAACCAGAGATCTGGCCTGCAACCCAGGCATGTGTCCTGACTGGGAATCGAACCAGAGGCCTTTCGGTTCACAGGCTGGTGCTCAGTTCCCTGAACCACACCAGCCAGGGTGTAGAGTTTGTGAATGATTAAATAGGTTGACGCAAATAGAGCCTAGTGAAGTAGCAGCTGATGCTGCCATGGCTGTGAATCACTCCGCTGCCGCTAGCAGCTGGACTTACAACTCAGCATTGTGTTTACCAAGGGCAAACATGTCCACTGAAAACCCCAGTCTCCTTTTCTCACATAGTAAACCATTTTCATCAAGGTTACATCTGTATTCAGAAACTGAATCAGTTGTGCTCCAGGGCAGTTTTAATGGGAACCATCTGAAATTCAGACATGTGGACACTCAGCACAATGTAAGCATTCCTGCATCCATGCCTGATTCTTGCCTAAAATGCCTTCCCATTCCTCATGGATGAGGCAAGTCCAAAGTGTGTATTTAAAGTCTGGCATAAACCCTGCCTGCCCGTGAACCCTGGACTGCTCTCAGCAACCCATGGTGATCCCTTTATTGTGAAATACTGCTCACTTTGATATTTATCACATATTTCTTTCTATTGTATTTTTTGTACAAAAGATTTCCCCCGATGAGAAGATTCAGCCCTGTAAGGGTAGTAGTTAAATGGTCTACTTTATTTTTAAGTATCTTCAACCATCTACCTACAACAACTCCTTGAATTTCCACAGTAGTGCCAGTTGATGGACTCAGAAAGCTAGGGAAGCCTTTGAAACTATGAAAGAAGCTTATTTATAAGGTCTAAGCTTTGACCAGCCAGTCATATTTCTGCCCTATGTTAAGTGCTACTAATATAAACAGAAAATTTTGGTCGTGAAATACGAGTCTCTCACTTGGACTTGACCTCTGTCATTATACAAGGTTAGTATCTGTACTTCCTAATGAACATGACTTCTATTTTCCATCACAGACAAGATTTGGGTATCCTTCCCATGCTTGCTTTCTTGATATTAGACAATAGCCCAGTTTGCTTCTGCTTTCCCAAAATATTGATTGATTGACTACTACATG
>PVKM010038332.1:0-14142 GCA_004027735.1 Carollia perspicillata
TCAGAGAGCAAGGATTGGCCTGATCTTAGTATAACCATTGTTAACATAAGAAATGTCCAAACCTGCAGAGTTCTTAAAAGCCAACATAAGAAAGATCAACAGTGCAAAGGAGACTTAGAGGAAGTACATATATAGGCATTTCAGAGAAAAAGATATACAATTTTTAAAGATACTCAATTTCACTCATTTATAAAAAGGGAAGATACAATCACTATGAGATCCATTTTTCATCTATAATTTTAGAAAAGATAAAAAGCTCTGAAACTTGTGATACCTATAATATCTCAAATAGTGATACCATACCACCTGACAAATTAACTGGTGGTGGAAATCTTTGTTGGTAACTATTTCAGAGGAACATTTGCAATATTATAATAAACTAGCACATAACCTTGACCAGCAGTGCTACTCAAAGGCACATTTCCTGACTATGAATGCACAAGGTTTGTCAAAACACATTTGCACAATATTTGTGGCAGTGTTATTTTTATCAGCCAAAGACAGGATGCCCCCCAAAGAAATGTGTATCAGTAAGATTTCTGCTATTTAACAGGTAACATTTGCTAGAAAATTTCATCTTTCATGCCATTTGTTGCCTCAACTTTTATTTTATTTGCCTCTAAGTAAGTTATATTTATTTCTGCTTTGCATAGATCCCCTTACAAAGGCAAATTTTATCACCTATCAAGCTCCCACCAACCTATTCAATCCTTCCACATTAGGTTCCCTACTGTACTGACAACTCACATGAATTATAATATGGGTCAATTATATTATATTGACCCATATTATATTATCATCATTATATTATATTATAATATAACAAACCTAAGTGGTTACTTTAGGTCTCTGAGTTTGTAAGGCCAGTCATGCAGGTTACCATCTAGCTTGCTGGGTTTAGTATCTGGCCCTTTTATATCCACAGGCTTGTGTCCAGGCCCCTTTTTAGAACACCATCGTTAAAAGTCTCTTATGAACCTGATAATTTCAATCACAGACTGCCTAAACCCCATCCAGGTTCCTCTTAATTTAAAAATTCCATTGTTTTGTTAATTTAAAAAAACTTTGAAAATTATTTTCCAAGTGCTTTTCACTTTTCTCCAAATTGAATGTAATATGCTGTTCAGGAAGAAAACTGCACTGGTGTAGGAAGTAGAAATAATAGTGTTTAGTAGGACCGGATGAGTAAGAAGAAAATCTGAATTGTGTTTACAAGAGTAACTGGACAGGCATAGAACTAATAATAAGAGTAATATTTTCCCTTCAGTTCTTCCTGGCATTCCTGTGGTGTTGCAAAAAGATCTATGGAAAAATACATGAAGAAAGAGATTTGGCTCAGATATCATCTTAGGGCAAGGTATGTCATGTTAGAATGTGTCTCCTGCAAGGACACTATAACATAGTGTCCTTTCCTGTGACATAGGTGCAGATCCAAATAGATTGAGATTTTACAGTGCATAAAACAGACACATTGCTGATTTCCCTATGAAAGGATATTAATTTCAAGTGGCAGGAAAAGAAGTTCTGCTGGCAAGCAATAAGTGGAAGCTCTGGTAAACAGAGGGCCCACTGTGACTGTAGTGTGTCTGTTACTATTGGTGGAAGAACACTGCTGAATCACCTTCACTGAGGTGACTTTCTGAAGAACTAGAAAGAAAATTTCCTCTGGATCCTGGAATTCAAGTAAGTGATGAGACTGAACAAAGTTTAGGGACAAGGCTACATTGCATCTCCTTAAACAGAGCATTAGGGATTCCTTTTGCTCTAATTCTGTAATGTCTTGTCAATCTTTTCATTGCAGATTAGTGCTATATGGGAATTTAGAGAGCTAACAGTCAAGTACTGCAAAAGAGAAAATCTGCTTTCAAAATCAATTTTTGGATTGCTATAATTAAAAAGAAACCCTGTTTCCTCCAGGTTCCTGATATTGTGCCAGTCTCTCAATCTCTTTCTTTTAAAGTACTCAGAGAATACTTATAGTGATGCCAATGTTTCAGACTTGATAGACACTATAGAAGGTGTCCCCAGTTAAGAGTCCTCATCTGAAATATAGATGGTACAGTATATTAAATATAAATATCTCCTAAAAGGTTATTACTAATGTTTTTTAAAATGTATTTTTAAGTAGACTTATTAAAACAACAGGATTTTGAAGTATAATTGAGCCAAATAAATGACACAAATTTAAAGTAAATAGTTCATTAATATATATATATATATATATATATATATATATATATATATATATATATATACACTGTGCAACTATCACTGTAACCAATATAATAACCCTACCCAGCACTCCCACAGGTGTCCTCATGCACATTTGTAATTGCTCCCTCCTGTCCTGTCTCCCATTCCTAGGCAACCACTGATCTGCTTTCATATACATTATTTGCATTTTTTAGAATATTATATACATGAAGTTATAGTCAGAGATATTTGTCTGTAATTCCCTTTGTTGTTGTTGTTCTCACCAGGTTTTAGTGTCAGGGTAATGTTGGCCTCATAAAATGAGTTAAAAAGTATTGCCTCTTCTTTATTTTTTTGGAAAAGTTTGAGAAGGATAGGTATTAAATCTTCTTTAAGTGTTTGGTAGATTTCACTAGTGATGTCATCTGGTCCTAAACTTTTACTTTTTGGAAGGTTTTTGATGGCTGACTGTTTCAATTTCCTTACTGTTGTCTGGTCTATTTAGTTTTTCCAGTTCCTCATAATTCAGTCTAGGAAGGTTATATATTCCTAAGAACTTGTATATTTCTTCTAGGTTATTGAATTTGGTGGACTATAGTTGTTCATATAGTATTCTTGTATAGACCTTTGTATTTTTGTGATGTCCATTGTAACTTCTCTTTCATTTCTGATTTTGACTCTTCCTTTTTTTCTTTAGTGAGTCTCTTCACTAGTTTGTCAATTTTATTACTCTTTTCAAAGAAACAAGTTTTTGTTACACTACTTTTTTCTGTTGTCCCTTTGTTCTATATTGTGTTTAACTCTGCAATAATTTTTATTATTTCCTTCATCCTACTGACTTTGACTTTTGTTTGTTCTTTATTTTCTAGTTCTTACTGGTGCAATGTTAACTTATTTCTTTGTGTTTTTCTGTTTGTTTTTTTTTAGATAGGCCTGCAATGATATAAACTTCTCTTTTATTATCACTTTTGCTCTAGCACCCAAATTTTGATATGTCATATTGTCATTTCAGTTGTCTCTATGTAATTTCTGATCTCACTTTTCATTTCTTTTTTGACCTACTCATCATTCAGGAACATGTTGTTTAATTGTCATGTATTTATGGTTTTTCCTGCTTTCTTTTTGGAGTTTTCCAATTTCAAAGTTTTGTGGTTGGAGGATATATTTTGTATGATTTAAATATTCTTAAATTTGTTGAGGCTAGTTTTGTGTCCCAACATATAATCTACTCTTGAGAATATTCTACGTGCATTATCAGTGAGTGTACATTTGGGTATTCTGGGGTGAAAAAGGATTACTGCATATATGAGACTTACTGCTGCATAAACATAATGGTAACCACAACAAAAATAACCTAGAACTGAGACACATAGAATAAAAAAAAAGAAACAGGGAAAATCATAAAGTACCACAAACAGAAACATGAGGGAAAAGAAACTATGGAGACACAGAACTATCAATTATGTCTATTTCATCTAATGTACCTGATATTTCCTTACTAACTTTCTGTTTGGATGATTTATCCATTGCTGGTTCCCTACTAAAATTTTGCTTTTGTCAATTTTGCCCTTCTGTTACATTTTGATGCTTTCGGGTTGAGTGTGTATATATTAATGTCTTATGTTTTCTTGATGCATTATCTCTTTATCATTATAAAATGTTCATGTTTGTTTGTCTCTTGTTACAATTTTTACCTTGAAAACTCCTTTGTCAGATATAAGTATAGCTGCAGACACTTTTCTCTGGATGTCATTTGCTTGGAGTATTGTTTTCTGCCATATAGACTTCACTTTGAGTCTGTGTTTGTCCTTACAGCTGAGATGTGTCACCTGAAGGCAGCAAAGAGTTGAGTTTTACTTTTTGATCCATCTTGTACTATACACCTATTACTTGGTGAATTCAGTCTATTAACATTTAGGGAGATTTTTGATATATGAGGACTTTCTATAGCCATTTTATCTTTTGTTTTCTGGTAGCTCTGTGCCTCCATAGTTTCTTTTCCTTTATGTTTCTGTCTGTTACTTTAGTTTGGTGGTATTCTACAATTTTCTCCTCTATTTCCTTTTTTTGTGTTATGTGTCTCAGTTCTAGATTTTTTTTTGTGGTTACCATTAGGTTTATGCATCATAGTAGTCCTTTTTCTCTTGATTACATCTTATCTTCATTCACAGTTCAGCCCTTCCCCCTTTTATGTTTTTGTTGTCACAAATTGTCCCATAATATGCTGTGAATTCATTTCTAAACTGTAGTAGCTAAATGTCTTCTTTTTAAAAAATGTTTTTACCTCCTTTAATCTTTACATTATATTTAAGTGTTTAATACCTTCTTTTGCACAGGGTTGTGATTTCCTGCTTCTATCTGTCAGTTATGTTACTCATAGTTTGGATTCTTTTTGCTCTTCAGGTAGAAGAACATTCTTTGGTATTTCTTGTAATGCTAGTCATGTGGTGGTAAATTGCCTTAGCTTCTATATATCTGGAAAGGTCTTTATTTCTTGTCCATATCTAAAGGAGAACTTTGCTGGAAATCGTATTCTAGGCTGATGATTTCTCTCTTAATAATTTGAATATTTGACTCCACTCTTTCTAGTTTTTGCTGAAAAATATGATGATAATCTCATGAGGTTTCCTTTACATATTTCTAGAAAGAAGAAAATCTTGCGATTTGCAACAAAATATATGAAACTAGGTAACATTTTGCTAAGTAATACAAGTTATGCAGAGAAACACAAATACTGTATGATCTCACCTATGTGTGGAATCTGAAAAAGAACTTGAACTCATAGAAACAGATTAGAATGATGGCTTTCTAAGGTGAGAAACTGGGGTGAGAGGAAAAAGGTAGTCAAAGGGTACAACCTTCAGTTTTAAGATGAATGAATTTTGGTGATTGAATGTACAGTGTGGTTAGTATAGTTAATAACACTATTGTATACTTGAAATCTGCTGAAAGATTAAGCATTTTCAGCACTCACAGAAAGAAAGAAATGTTCTTCCTTATTTTGGTTATTACTCTTTATTTTGAAGAATATTTTATATAATACTAATATTGTTACTCCAGCTGCATATGATATATTTTACACCTGTTTATTATAATCCCCAGAAGACAATGTTATAATCTTTACACTAAACAATCACACATATATTTAAATAATTTAAGATAAATAATATTTTCTATTTGCCCAATTACTTACTATTTTTATTGCTTGGTGTTAATTTTTTAAATTCCAAGTTTCTTTCTGTTATAATGTCCCTTATTTCTAAAGAAGTTCTTTTCAGGCATTTAGTACAGATATAGTGGTGATAAATTTTCTTAGTTTTTCTTAATATAAAAATATATTTCTTATTCCTGAGGGATATTTTAACTGGATACAAAATTCTGGGCTGACAACTATTTATCTTAAATGTTAGCATTTTAAAGATGTTTCACTGAATTCTGTCCTACACAGGTTATAAGAAGTATGTGATTTTAAAATATTGTTTCCATCCAGTATATAATATATCATTTTCTGTGGTTCTTTCTAATTGTTTTGATGGGATTTCATAAATTTGATTATTATACATCAAAACCCCTTTGTTTTTTCTGTTTGAGTATTATTGACTTGTTTGGGCCTGTTATTTATAATTTTGTCCTAACTTGGGATGTTTCTGTCTCCAATTTTTTTCTTTTCTTTTTTTTATTGTTGTTCAAGTACACTAGTCTCTATTTTCTCCTCACCTCTTCCCTCACCCAGCAGTCCCCACCTCCCACCCTCGATTCTACCCCACTTTGGTTTTGTCCATGTGTCCTTTATACATGTTCCTGAAAACTTCTCCCCCTTTATTCCTTCACACCTCCCCTATTTTCTGCACAGTTCTTTCTTTCCTTCTGAAACTTTAATTTTTTGTATGTTAGACCTTTTTCATATTGATTTCTGAGCAGCTGCTCATTAAAAGTATAATATTTCTTTTTTAAAACTTTTATTGGATTGGATAATTTTTCTTAACTTCTATCAAATTCATCAACTTTTTCCTTGGTAATTTACATGCTGTTATTAAGGCTATCCTGTGAATTATTTATTGCTGCCACTTTAAAAAAATTTTTTTTCATTTAAAGGGGTCTTTAAAATTTTTGTTTTATTTTTCTGTTTTGAATTTTAATCTCATTTTTTCTTTAGAGCATATTTTCATTTACTAGAGTGAGCATAGTTTTAAAGCTGCTTTGATGTCTTTCTGGTAATTTTATATTTTTGAGTCATTGCACATTTAGCATTTGTTGATTTTCTTTTTTCTTTAAAATCCCTCACACTTACCTTTAGTTTTTTATATTCCATAATTTTGGATTGTATACTAGAAATTGCAAATATTATACTATGTAGATTCTGATATTTTCACTTTCTTCTAAACAATATTAATTTTTAAGTAGGTAATTAGCCCAAAAAGTTCTGTGATGTTTTCTGTGTACAGCTGTTCAAATTTAAGTTCAATTTTTTTATATTTTTGTCATGCCTTATTGCATCTGTCCCACACATTCATGATTTCAGGGATAGCCTGAAATTCTTATAGGATTTATATAAACAATTAGGGAATTCTTTTCTCCAGCTTTCTTGGCTCCAAGATCTCCCTTCTTTCCAGCAGCCAGTCAGTGGTAGCTTGAAATCAGCTTCAGGAGTAGTGAGCATTTAGGACATGGAAATCAGTAAACACTACAAAGTAGGGCCTCCCACCCTGGGTGGTTGGAGCATCATCATGTAACTGAAGGGTTGAGGGTTCAATTTCCTGTCAGGGCACATACCTAGGTTGCAGGTTTGATCCTCAGTCTGGGTGCATATGATTTCTTGTCCAGGTGTGTACGGGGGCAACAGATCTGTGTTTCTCTCTCACATTGATCTTTCTCTATCTCCCCTTCTGTCTCTCAAACAGCAATTTAAAAAATGTCTGTGGGTGAGGATTAAATAAATAAAGAAAACAAAGTAGAGTTCACCAAACAAGGTCTGATTGTTAAACATTTCCCAGTATGCCACTGGATAAAACTATTTCTAGCTCTCTGATAAAGTTACAATTTCAAAACATGAGTATTCCAGCTTTCCCACATGATATATCTTTTAAATTCTTAACTATTGATAAATGATTTGGTCTGTAATGTAGAAAACTGCTTCAAATTATAGAAGAGTATGAACAATTAAATTTTCCCTCATAATGTTGATTTACAAAGTTTATTTTTTAAACTTTTAAGTCAGTCTAATAAGCAGTTAATTTCTTTCTTTTTGATTTTTAACAAAAAACTCCACAGTATCAAGAATTATTTTGTTAGCAAGATGAAATTTTGGGTATCATACTCTGTCATCCATTAGAGTAATTTATGTAGTTAATAATTATAAATGGAGTCACTTTATAAAATCTAAGTTAATTAATATTGGGTTCTTAGATTAGCTGTTTTCTCAATGGTCATTTGCTTTATAATTTATTATTAAGTCTCTTGACTTGTAAGTTTTTCATAAATTTCAGGTGGCATTTGTACTTTTTAACTGTCAGGATTGTTTTCAGGGACACCAGGCAGCCAGCCACAGAGCACTGGAGTTCTTTAAGTGTCAGAATGTTGAGGCCTGTGTTATGGGATGTCAAATCTCTCATTATCAAATCCAGTTATCTTCAGATGCTTCATTTAATTTCCTTAGTTAAGATGGCTCAACTTATTTGTTTGCTTGCCAGTTTTTAATACTTTGTGAGTAATTATCTAGCTGTCCATCAACATAGATGATGTGTAGGAGGAGGGGTTGGAGAATAACGGTCCTATCTGAAAACTTTAAAATAATTCCTATATTCTGAGCTCCATTTTACTTCCTGTTATACATTGCATTAGGCATTTTGGACTAATGAATGAGCTTTACTTGATTAAGTTCTTGCCTAGCTGCAAGAGTGTACATTAGAGAGTAGTTCCCTTACCCTGTTTCTTCACTTTCCATTATCAACTACTTCTGTGATGTAGAAATTTCTTCTCTGGAATGTATTCTTTTTTTAATCATTGTTCAAGTACACTTGTGTCCATTTTTCCCTCACCACTCTCCCCCACCCCAGCCATCCCCACCTCCCTCCCCTGATCCCTCATCCGCCTTGGTTTTGTCCATGTGTCCTTTATAGTTGTTCCTGAAAACCCTTCCACCTTTCCCCACCACTAACTCCTCCCTCCTCCCCTCTGGTTACTGTCAGTTTGTTCTTAATTTCTATGTCTCTGGTTATATTTTTTGCTTGATTGTTTATTTTGTTGATTAGGTTCCACTTATAAGTAAGATCATATGGTATTTGTCTTTTATCACCTGGCCTATTTCACTTAGCATAATGCTCTCTGGTTCCACACATGCTCTCTCAAATGTTAGGAGCTCCTTCTTTCTTTCTGCTGTGTAGTATTCCATCATGTAAATGCACCATAGTGTTTTGATCCATTCATTTACTGATGGGCACTTAGGTTGCTTCCAGCACTTGGCTATTGTAAGTTGTGCTGCTATGAACATTGGGGTGCATAGGTTCTTTTGGATTGGTGTTTTAGGGTTCTTAGTATAAAATCCCAGCAGTGGAATTGTTGGGTCATAAGGCAGTTCCATTTTTAGCTTTCTGAGGAAATTCCATACTGTTTTCCACAATGGCTTCACCAGTCTGCAATCCCACCAACAGTATACTAGGGTTCCCATTTGTCCACATCCCCTCCAACATTTGTTGTTCGTTGATTTGTTTATGATGGCCATTCTGACCTGTGTGAAGTGGTATCTCATTGTGGTTTTAATTTGCATTTCTCTGATGGCTAGTGATGCTGAGCATCCTTTCATATGTCTCTGGGCACTCTGTATGTCCTCCTTGGAGAAGTGTCTGTTCACGTCCTTTGCTCATTTTTTAATTAGGTTGTTTGTCTTCCTGGAGTGGAGTTGTGTGAGTTTGTTATATATTTTGGAGATCAAACCCTTGTCTGAGGTATCATTGGCAAATATGCTTTCCCATATGGTTGATTCTCTTTTCATTTTAATGCTGTTTTCTTTATTCATGCAGAAGCTTTTTATTCTAATTTCTTCTAATCTGAGACTCCATCTATTGACTTCATTGCTGTAAAATGGGATAAAAGCATGTGCTCAATCTTCGAACTTGAAATGAAAGCTAAAACTTAGTCTGAAAAGCCACCAATGAGATCTGTGCTGTATGTTTGAACATCATAATTTTATCATAGGCAGAATTTTTTGGACCCCAGGATCTCTACCCTTTCATGTTACTTCCATGGTTATGTTACTTTACATGATGAAAGGGACCTTCAGGTGTAAATACAATTACTAATTACTGACTTTAAAGCTGGTAGATTTTCCTGAATTATCCAGTTGTGCCCAACGGAATTCCACAAGCCCTTTAAGAGCAGAAGGGTATATCATAGAGGTTGAACTATGACAAAGACTTGACCTATCTTGCTTGAGAGTGAAAGGTGCCATAGAGAAACTGTCAAGTGGAAATGAATTTTGCCCACAACCTAAATGAGTCTAGAAGTGGATTTTCCCCCAAAGCCTCTAGATAAGAGTTCAGTCTGGCCAAAATCTTGATTTCAGCTTTTCAAAACCGTAAGCAGAGTAACCAGTCAAACCCACCAGACTTCTGACCTATAGAACTCTGAGATAATAGATAAATGTTGTTTTAAGCCAGTAATTTCTTAATTCATTATGCAAAAACAGGAAACTAATACACTATGAATAAAGTAATTCATTGTGTTTTCCATAATATACTGTTTTCTGCCAAATGCTTTGACATCAGAAAGGGTATTAACTCATGTCATACATGGCTGCCACTTATTTCTTCCATTTTTATGTTTCTTTATCCTAATTTCTCCTTTTACTTTTTCTCTTAGTGTATTACATGCAATTTTGAAAGATAACTAAACTACTTTGTTTAAGATGGATAGTAAAAAATGAGTTCAGTATTACAACATTTTCTCTTTGTATTTAACAAGTTGCTTAGCAGTTTTAATTTGATGAGAATTTAGCCTGCAATTCTATGTTCTTCTTTCTAAGGGAATAAAATTATCAAGGTTGAGTAGGTAAGTGGTGAACCTATAATGTTAATGGCTAGGGTAAACATGAAACAAAACAGTGCTCTTCTCTAGAATGTTTTATGTTTTAGAAGTTTGTTTATCTTCTGTCTCTGGAAAAATCCTGTTCTAAATATGTAATTATTGAATGAATGATAAGTCATTTTAGTCCAATAAATATTCTTGAAACACTAAGCATAAAAAATTTAGTCAGATATAATCTCAGCCCTTGAAGAGATTTTAAGCTAGTAAAGGTAAAATTATTATTAACAATAGATAAAAAGAATACTAAAAGTAGCAATAATATTGATTATAAATATAGAGCAGTGTTCAGCACTTTTTTCCACTTTTATTGAGATATAATTGACAGTACTATATAAGTTTAAGGCATTCAGCAAAATGATCTGACTTACATATACTGTGAAATGCTTACTACAATAAGTTAATATCTATCATTTTATATAGCTACAATTTTTTCTTTGTGATGGGGACTTTCAAGATCTACTCTCTTAACATTTTGTATATACCATACAGCAGATATTCAGCAGTTTAAGAACTTTGTATCGAGTTTTGTTTATTATATTTACTTTACCATTGAAGAAATTAATATAGAGAAAAGTTAAGTAACTTGCACTGGATGAGAGATTCAGTAATTGTGAGAATTAAAACTTATTTTGGCATGCAAAACTGAACTTTTATTTACCATATTTTATTTAAAAAGTAATAAATTATAATTACTTTGATACAGGTATTGGAGTAAAACAAGGTTTCAAATGATGATTTGTCATCTATTTGGGTAAGGAAAAAGGAACAGAACTACTTTACAGAATAGGATAGACAATAAAAGAATCTGTGATGATATTACTGATCTCACAAAGCACCTTCCAAGCAGAATTTAATCTTTATCTATGTACTATACACATAATTATTTTCATATATAACTACCTAAATGCATATTTAAATATATATTCTATTCTAGAATAAATAATTTAATTATTTCTGTACTCTTAATAAATAAAGGTGTCAGGTAAATATTTGTTCATTAAATATTTCTTGACATCTTGAATCAATAAGTTACTGAATGCATATAATAACAGTCTCTATTCTAATAAAAGTTGAGCTTTCTTCTTTTTCTTTTCCAGGTAAAATGAAGTTTACTGCCCGCATTTTATTTGGATGCTTCCATGTAATCTTTTTCCTGGTGGTACCAATACCAAATTCAGGTAAAAACTATTCTTAGCCCTATTTTTAGTTAGTTTATTTTTACTGTGTTTTTACATTACCATTTATCCCACTTATACCCTCTTTCATCTCCACAGAAAGTCTTTTGGTGTTTTAACTTAATTGGGTCCTATCCCCTACACTCCAGTTGAGCACTGCCTTGAGGATAATAGCCCATGTTTTCATACGAGACAAGAAGGAGCATAGTGGACCTTATTTGTAAAAACTTGAAATTATTAGTTTTGGCCTGTCCAATGCCTCTTTAGGAAGCTATGTCAAAAGACTTACCTTCCTCTTTCCAAAGTTGCCAAAATTGGAATTTGCCAAGTGCTAAACCTGGTGGGGATAGGTTAGTGTTTGATCACAAGCAAATATTTTAATGATTGATGCCTGAGGCAATAGGTAAAAGCCGAGTAAAGCAATAGAATGAGTAAGAAACTTTAGAGGGAAGGTTTGAGGATACAATGTTTCATGAATTAAAATACTTTGGAATGCTCAGACATATCCAGGGAATCTAGAAGAACACGTACATGCCAAGGGTGAGGGACATGTGTGAAAAGACCCTAATTTATCATCTCTGGCTCATGAGGCTCTATAAAACAGGACAAAAAGGCCAAAGCAAAGTTTAAACTGACTGGCTGATAATTGAAAGTGTGCCCCAACCCAACACTGCAAAACATGGGAGATTTTTCTGGGGTGTTTCCAGGCATTAAGAAAGTCTCTGTATAATCACTTGCTGATCACTAAGCTAATAAATTGAAGATTTTAGTGGCAACATAGTACAAGAATGCAAATTTAACAAAATTAATCCCAGAAGTCATTATAAATAAAAAAATATATAAAACTACAAAATGTAACAATGACCTATGGGAGGAAAAGACTCTAATTTCCAGAGTTTCCACATTATAGTACTCAAAGTGTTTAGTTATAAAACATTAAAATGCATGCAAAGAAGCAAGAAATTTTGGCCCATATAGAGGAAAGAAGAAATCAATAGAAATCATTTGTGTGACAGCTCAGACATTGGACTTACTAGACAAAAATTTCAGGTGAGGTATTTTATTTTATTTTATTTTCATTTAATTTATAGAGGTCACATTGGTTAATAAAATCACATAGGTTTCAAGTATATAATTATATGATACATCACCTGTATATTGCATTATGTGTTCACCACTCAAAATCAAATCTTCTTTCATCACTATATACTTGACCCCCTTTGCCCTTTACTACCCTGGCCCCCATTCCCATGTGGTACTACATTACAAGTGAGCTATTTTAAATATAACTCAAGAGCTAAGGTAAATCATGCTTGAAGAACCATATCTAAAGAAAATTATAAACATAATGTCTTGCCATATAGAGAATATTAATAAGAGGATTAAACTTTTCAACAATTACACAGAGAAATTACACAGAGAAATTCTAGAGTTGAAAAGTATACTACCATAATGCAAAAATATATACTGGAAAAACTAGTGATAGGTAATTTTATTTGTCAACTTGACTCAGATATGGTGCTCATTTGTTTGGTCAAACACTAGTATAAATATTGTGGTGAATATCTGCTTTAGATGTAATTAACATTTACAACCAGCCATGTACATGGGAGATTTGATAAAGCCACACACAGGTCCAGGCAAGACACAAGCTGAGAAGAGACCAAAGACTACCTTAATATTTTACATTGTGCCAATTTCTAGTCTTAGAGAGCATGTTTAGCTAATAAGTGATGATGGTTCTTGCATAGAGTCACTCTGCAAAAAATGAGAGAAATGGTTGCCTTTTCAAATTCCTAATTTTCAACAACAATAACAACAACAAAAATAACAAGAAATATAAAGTAACAGGAAAACATAGCTCATAAAGGAAGAAAATATATTGGCAGGAAAATTTTCTGAAGAAGCACGGATATCTGACTTATTAGACAAAGGATGTAAAACAACTTTCTTATATATGTCAAGAGTAAAGGCAAATGTAAAGAACTACTGGAAATCATGAAAACAGTATATGAACAAAATGAGGACATCTGAAAAAAGGTAAAAACTATAAAAAAAATTCTGGAGCCAAAAAACCACAATAACTGAATTAAACATTTCATTAGAGGAGTTAGGTAACTAATTCAAACAGCCAGAATAAAGAATCAGTGAACTTGAAGACAGGAAAGACAATGATTTGACTCTGGGTGTTTAATATATAATGCATTGTACAGATGATGTATATTACAATTATACAATTGTATGATAGTAATGATAAAACACACAATTTTAGAATTACATATTACTTTAAACCTATATAATTTTATTAACCAATATCACTGCCATAAATTTAATTTAACAAGAAAATATGAGTGTGATGTATAGAAAGAAAAGTGAGTCTGCTCTGTAGAAACTGAACAGAGTCTAAGGGACCTGCAGAATACTAACAAGTAGAAATATATAGACATTATAGAGATCTCAGAAGGAGATAAGAGAAAGTAGCAGAGAGATTATTTGAAGTACTAATGGCTTAAATACTCTAAATTCCATTAATCTATATTCTAAGATGTTCAATTAATTACAAATAGGATAACCTCACAGCAAATCACATTATAATTAACTGTCAAAAGCCAACACACAGAAAAAACCTTGAAAGCAGCAAGAAAGAAAGTTTGTCATGTGTAAGACTTCCTCACTAAGAAAGAAGGGGAAG
>PVKM010038333.1:0-14128 GCA_004027735.1 Carollia perspicillata
AAATGAGACACAAACTATGGGGGAAATAGGGCACAGGTGGGTAGTGACCCAAAGAATGGAGTAAGAAAAATAATGCGAGATGCAGCATGGCTGTCCACACTCACAGAAACACAAAGATCCTCCTTCCAGATCCGCACTGCAACCCCCCACCAGCCCCGTCCCATCATTCTATGACAGTGCTTCTTTGTGGACTAGAACAATAGGTACATTATGCCAACCTATAATTATCCCAGGAGAAGTGATAGTGAAGTCAAGGCAGTAGTGAACATTGGAATACTGGATACCATCCCACAAGAAAAACAACAAAACAACAACAATCTACAAAATCCCTAATTTAAATAGACTGAAAGCTGCCCCAACCCCGTAGCCTTTCACATTTATATGAGGTTAGGATTTTTTTCTTTTCATTTTATTTCATTTCATTTAAGCACAAAGCTTTCTTTCATTCGAATTGATAGCACTGTGAGGGAAGGGGTTGGGAGTTTATATTTTCAATAAGAAGGCAAAAAGTAGAGGAAGTAGTCGGGGGCATGAGAAAGTGCCACTGCTAGGGAATGACACAGGGAAGCCCTCAAAGGGAGTTGAATCTGATTCTACTCAGTGAATCGATGCTATTAATAAACAGATTCCTGAAAACCACTCCAATGAAACTAGTTTCCAGGGATTTTGATGTAAAATACACAGAACCCTGGATGATGGCATGAAAAAGACAGTGACCAAAAAAACCTGAATTCTCACCTCTCTGCCAGAACTAGCTGTTTCCTTCAATATATGTGTGGTGCCTCCCTATCGCCATATTAAGTTAGCAGCTGGGGAAAATGAAGAAGTAGTCGTCATTCTTCTTCCCTGAGCCTGAGTTTCTTCCTAAGCAAAATAAGAGTTCCTCCCAGCCATGGAGACACCCTGGCTTCTAAATCCGAGGTGCAGCCCAGCTTCGCATGGGACCCGGCTCCACAGGCCAACGCTGAGAAAGGAGAAACTTGCTGCTTCTACAACTGGGATGGAGCCTGAGCTCACAGGGCAAAGGAGCAGAAACATCAGGGCACAGACAGCACGGCTGTCCTCCGTGTTCGGTCACGGGAAGGGTGTGGGAAATAGGATTTTCCCCCCCAAACATGTCTCTAGTTTCTAAGCAAAAGATCACTCTTCACTCTAAAGAGGACCCCTGGTCTTGAACTACAGTCGAGTGTGTTCCTGCCTCTTCTGGATTCAAGTCAGGGCTTCTTCCCTCCCAACATTCAGCCCGCTTCCTTTCACCTCCGCACAAGAACGACAGCTATCCAGCTATATCGTAGGAGCAGCACGAAAATTCTTCTACATGTCCCTCTCTAGTGATAAAGATTATGACTGAGACTAAACAATCAGGATCAGGAGGGTGGTCCATGAGAGGAGCTAGGGCTTATGGGAAGAGCTGTAACACTACGTCATCATCACAAGAACCCTACAGGGAGAACTCTACGCTTACAATAAAGCTACGGTTGTAACTGCACTTCCTCTCACCATCCTTTTCCCCTCAGGAAGTACTTCTCCATCTTGGCATTCAGAGCAGTGTGCGCACATGGCTTGCCACGCCTGCATGCCCTGGGTTACAACCATTTCTTTGTCCTGAATAAATCCCTTTTTGGTGGCAAACCACCTAATCAATACTGTTTCTCAGTCAACACTCACAATGACCCAACTGCATTCCTTACACTTAACCGATAACCTCCTCAAATATATGAATAATATTCTCATTGTCCATTCCCCTCAGCTTAACCATCCTCCCTCCAAACGACTGCTTCATAGTTACTAATTTTCTCCTTTTCTTTCCACTGCCTGCACTCATCCTGCTAGTTGACCAACGTTTGGCGATATTAACCATGTATTCCTTGAAACTCTCAGAGCCTTGATTCTACTCATTTCCTCAATGAAGGTTCCTTGCATCCTGTGCTCAATAGTGGGAGTAGGGTAACAAGTTAATATGCAGTTCCGACCTCGGTACTCATCTCTCCACATCTACCGCCCGGGCTCCAACTCCCACCGTACACCAGCCAAGGGCTTTGAAGGACACAAAGAGCCTTCACACTCAGTACCTCTTGCCTTAACAAAGTTCAATCTTACCAATTTTGGAAAAACATTTTATATCATCGTAATTTTTTTCATTGGGAATGAGAGCTTCTTCTTGCCTATTCTTGCAACCAATGCTATCCTGGAAGTGTAGAAAACCTCAGCTGGAAGTACAACCAAAGGACTTCTGAAATGTGATCTGATTCTGTATGTTATTCCCTCCCCCAAACTCCCCGCGCCCCCTTAGCACTTTGCTTGGGTGCCTTACAACCGTAACTGTGCCGGTGTCCTCTAAGTTCAGAGCCCTGGAAGGCAGGCCTCTTTTCAGTCCCCGTACTGCCCAGTACTGACAAATGTGTCGAAATGCAGCAACATCGGGGAGAAATGTGGCACCGAGTCTCATCTCTCCACTATTCCTCAGAATAGTCTATCTCTTTGCAAGACCGTCTCAGGTCTATTTCTAGCATGGCCTGTGGGAGCACTTGCCTACCTACAGGGTCGATCAAGGTGGTGGGTTTTCTCTGATCTTGGGAATTTCAGAGGCCACCATCACCCCACACTAAAATATGCAAGCAGGCCCACAAGTTGGACATCCAGGGACCTTGAAGCGAACACTTCACCTATTCAGGACGCAAACGGCATGAGTTTGTGTCACTTAGTAGTTCTGTAACCGCCCTTCTTACTCACTCTGCGCTCCTGGGAAAACTCCTCAAAATACTTGTTTCCCCTCAATAAAATAAGGATTAAAATACCTGTCTCCTAGGGTTGTTATAAGGACTTGACACATAAGCACTAGGGAAGCACCGTGCTCAATATGTAGCAGAGCCTCAATGAGGGCTTCATTAGCATCATCATTGGTGACAGGTCGGAAAGGGTGCATGATGCTGGCTTCAACATGACTTTGATACTGCTCTTGGACTTGGCTAGTTTGGGGAGAAGGGCCTTTTGATAATGTCTAAAAAAAATCTCTAAACTTTCAGCTTTTAAAAAATACCAAGTAATATGGGAAACAGATACAGGCTTTTCCCCCTCACTGAGGCCACCCCACTACCTCAACCTCAGGGGTGGAAAAAATAAAGTCAGAGATGGGGTGAGGGATGCAGTAGGCATTGAAAATGAGGTGAAGGTCTGGGATAAAGTGAGAATGAGGAAAAGAGGAGGATCAAAGATGAATGACAGGTCTGGAAGCGGGGAGATCAGAAATGGAGGGCAGCAGAAATGGGGTGAAATTTAGGACTACCTGACTGAGCTCACGTTAATCCTATTAATTTTTCACACACACCCCTACAGCATGAAAATGTCCTTCTTGAGAAGAACACTGAACTGAGTGAACATTTTTCAACAAAAAAAGGTATCTTGAACTCAAATAGTAAAAGGCACTAAGCTGGTTCAGTCCCACCAGTTCCTTCCCACAAGTGGCACTCACAAGTGAGAAGGGCAAGAAGGGTCTAGAAACCCACAGGATCTGGTAAAGTTTGCATTCCGAGGACAGGAGTTTTCCAAATTAAAATTTTAATAGTGTGTGAAAATAGTTCAGCATTTACTTTTCGGATGAGGTAGTGTTTAGAATATCAGCCTGGAAATCCAAGCCAGCATTTTCAGGGATGCTGTCTATTCTGGGAGGGGGGGAAACAGCCAATTGCTTCTCTCCAGATCCCCGAGATCCTGAATCTAGAAAAAAAAAGAGGGGTCTGAACAGATTCTCCTACCAGAGAACCAGCTAGAGGTTTCTAAGCTTATAGGATACATTTCCAATAATACCAAAATCCTGTAGATTTTGGGTCCCAGCCCCAGCCACAACGCCTACTTGCTGTGGAAACTCAGGTGAGTGGTTTCACCTCCGTGGGCCTCTGCTCGCTCATCTCGTCCTCCTGGGCAAGCCTAACTTGACAGTGCCTTTCAGCTCTAATATTCATTCAGTCAAGAAATATTCACTGAGTACCTACACGTCAGACACCCTTCCGGACACTGAGAATATTCTGCCTTAGGGGTTTACATCTCTAGCTACAAAGAGCCTGTGAATTCTAACCCGGCCCGTTATCCTTGTATAGCTCAGAAGAACGGGTGGGGCGGGGGTCCGCAGAATAGAACTTAAAGCTTATGAGCAGGCAAGGAATTGTTGCCCAACTAGTGAAAGGACACTACTTCAGATTTCTTATTTTTTAGGTTGCTGGAAGGTACTGTGTTTTTAGAGGGAGCTTTTTGGTGGTGGTGCTTCATTCTGAAGAGAGGGTGCACAATGGAGCTGCGGCTACAGGAGACAGTGAAGAACACCGAGGAAGGCGGAATGAGTGCCGAGGAATACACACCGGGGCACAGGATGCGGGTTCCACACGAAGCCCTCAGGGAGCACCCCATGTCTGCCAGGATCACTCCAACACTGTGCACTGGATCATTTCCTCCCTTTCAGTCACGGGAAAACTTCAGCACCATCGACACCAGACGAAGTTCAGGCCTGCCCAGCCCGGCCCTGGCTGCTGCCTGGGGACGCCAGGCCTGGTCCCTCCACCCACCAAGGACCTTAGGGCACAATGGAGCAGGGGAGGACTTGAGGATCTCGCGTCGGTAAGGGCCAGAGGCTGGCTGGCTGGTGGAGGAGGAAGGAAGGCACAGGGGAGGAAGCAGTCCCCTAGAGGGTGGCTCTCAGTCCTCTGTGCACACAAGAGTCCCTGGGGTGCTTGTTTAGAATGCAGATCCCCGGCCCTACCTCGCTCTTCTGATGCAGCAGATCATGGTGGAGGCCAGTTACCCGACTACTCACTCATCTCTCCAGGTAATTGTGATGCAAGTGAGCCACTGCCCGCCACCCTTCAGAGGCAGAACTTTGGAATTCAGAAAAGGGTGTATAAATCCCTCACTAACGGAGAGACTTGCAGCAGCTTCCTTTTCCTTTATTTCCTTTCAAAACCTCAGCTGGCCATCTGGAAAATGAGGATAATGAAAGCAACTGCTTCGGGATTCCTGAGAGGAATAAATGAGAAAGAGGATGGAGAGCATCTAACACTGTGCCTGGCACGTGGTAAGAACTCAGTAGATTCCCTCTTATTATTCGGGGCGTGACTTTGATGATGCTTCTTCCAGGTCAGCCCCTTCCCAAATTGGAGCGTGTCATGAGAAAGATGCTAGTGGATGGCAGTGGAGCCTGAGGGCCCAAAGGCAGGGCTACCAGGTGTCCTGTGCCCTCCGTGACCAGCACCAACATTCACTCTCCAACCCACCAACTCACAACATGCTTGCTGATGTTCCAGCACCCAGAGCAAACCAGGCACACATGGAATGAAGGGTTCCTGGAAGGAGGCTGGAGCGCAGGACAAACAGAATAGCAAAAGCCCGGGATGTGAACCACATTCACACCAGGGCGTCCTACGTGGGCAGCTGTGTACCCAAGCTCAGCTCTGAAGGAGGGTGGGTCATGTGTCATGGGGTTAGTGGCTCGACAGGAAAGAGGGCCAAGATAAAGAAGGTGGTGCACAAGGGTAGGAACAGGTACTGCATTTGGATCTAAGACAAATGAATTTTACTACTTAGCAGGAGCTACTCAGAAAGTAAAAATAAAACAAACTCTAGGAGACAAAGACAACACCCCCCCCAACCCCCAAGTCCAAGAATGGTGGTAGAAAACAGTGCTCCTCACCCCCCTGCACCAGAAGCACCACACTCACAGGCAGGCCTGGCACCCCGCACCTTGGTCTCCCCTATCCTCAGCCAGCCCCTGGGCCTGGAAGAAACTTACCTACCACGTCTGGAGATAGGGTTGTTGGAAATGTTAAAATAAGGTTCAAGGCAAGCCCTTGTAAAAGATTGTCCTTATAAAATGAAGAAATTTGGACACAGAGGCACGCGTGCAGGGAGACTATCAGGTGAAGATGAAGGCAGAGACGTGGGTGATGCCAACAAACACCACAGACTGCCAGCAAACCACCAGAAGCTAACAGAGGCCTGGAACTGCATTCAGAAGGAGCCAACCTTGCCAACACCTTGATCTCAGACTGCTGGCCTCCAGACTAGAGGCAAATAAACTTCTGTGGTTTAGTCCACCCAGTTCGTGTGATTTTGTTACAGCAGCCCTAACTCACTAATACACCCATAGCCTTACTTTTCTTCAGCACACTAATCAAGGCAAAAATTAGGAACTTCCTGGAAGTCATCATAGTCACTCTTCTATCCAACAAACCAGACATCATTGTGGAAGAATTAGAAGATCAAAACCTCATCCCCGCCCTCCAGGAGCTCATTGGAATGCAACTGTTTGTCACTTTACAGTTTACAAAACGCTGTCACACACTAGTCTCCTAGGTGGGGGGTGGGGCTTATGTTGGGGGGGGCTGGTTACAGGATTCCCATTCTGCAAATGGAAACGGAGACTTCCACGGAGTCTGGGACCCGCTCCAGAGCACTCAGCTACTGAGCGGCAGGGAAGCAACTGCAGCAAGGACTCCCGAGTCCAAGACGACAGTCGCTGCAGCTGTGTTCTCCTCCTCTGCTTTGCTGCCTCTCTGGCAGTCCTGGAGCCTCCTACCTCGCCTGCAAGCAGCCTGCGATAACTGATAATAAGTTGCTGGTGTTTGAGATCCGTTCCCACTGCGGACCCAGTAGGCGAAGAGGAGGCCAGCCAGGGAGAACAGAGCCTGGCACCCTCCACCCACCTCGCACAGTCCCTTGCTGCTGCTGTGCCCACCACCCCTCCTTGCTTTCTCCTCACCCCCACCTCCACCCCCGCTCCCTTCCCAGGCACCAGGCCACTTCTCTGTCACAGCCCTGGTGGGTTGGTTCCTGGTAACGGTGCCACCCAGTGTTGTCAAAATAGCAAGCAGCTGGAAAGAATTCCAAAATGAAATCTATGTGCTTCTGCAGCCTCCTAACTGACTGCAACTGTGGCGGCTAAACCCGCTAATGTGCTAAGCATTTTCTGGCAGGGAAGGCAGGCAGGGCTGGTATTTTAGGAGCTGAGAGGGACTGGGAAGCGTCATCCTTGGCAAGTCCTGGAAGGAGGTGAGGGCAAGAAGAACCAACCCAGAATGCTTCCCATGAAGTCACCAAGGGCCACCAAGCTGCACTCTGGAATCCCTAGAGTCCCGGTAGTGGGCAAAGAGGGCACTGAGCCTGGTGGCAGGACAGGCCGGGCCCAGAGGCCTTGCAGGCTGGAGAAGGGAACTCATGGGCAGTGGGAGAGAGGACTCTGCAATGTAAGTTATCACGGATGCTTTTCCTGCTGATGCAGAACAGTGTGCGATGCTGTCGGCGAGTCTGGGCAGCCAGCAAGTGGCCTTATCCCTGTTTGCCTCTGAGTTGGCAGAGGCAGGGCCCAAAGCGACCAAACAAAGGCCTTAGAGGCCTAATGCCCAGAGGCAAGGCTCCCCGCGAGGGGTCTGAGGATAAGGGCACTTTGAGTAGCCACAGGGATCAGAATAAGGTCGGTGACAACGGGACCTTTCATACAGGGTGTCCTCTGATTCTCCAGACACACTTGAGCCTGAACTTGGCCACAGTACCCTTGTTTCTCACGGGCTGCTTTTAAAAAATAAAACCAGGAAGAGGAGCAACCCTCAAATCTGGGATTGAAACCAGGTCTGATGTTCCCTTGTCCCTGGTGTGCTCCGCTCCATACCTACCGAGGGAAGTGAGGGTGGGGAGGGGGTGTCCAGAGCCAAAACAACCCTGGTGAAGAAATCTTTTCCAGAGCATCCTTTGGTGACAGGTACTGGTGTGAGTACAGAGCAGTGCTGCTCAGGTGAGGGAGACACAGGGTCATTCTCTGAACATGTCAGCCAGTAACAACATCCTGACGGAAGTCAGTCTGAAAGGAAAAATACCCCAACTGATAGAAACTGATGAGGACGTGCAGCTTTTAAAGCCCTTCTAGCAAAAGGTTCTCTGGAAGCTTTGCAAACTCTGACCACTCAGCCAGTCAGCCACAGCTCGGCCCTCAGGCTGAGGGTGATTTTGCTAAATCAGAAAATCCCACTCACAAATATCCAGTCCTGACCTCCCTCTGGCACCCATGCCTTTCCTGTCTGTGTGCCCGCTTTCCCCAGAAACTGAGTTTTCTCAGAGCGGCGGGGCAGAGCACTGCAGGGGCCGAAGGGAGCCCACAGGCCAGGCTGCAGCCTCAGGGCAGCTCTCACCAGCCCCTGCCCCAGCTGGGCAGGAGAGCCCCGCTGTGCATCTCATTTTTTAATCTGCAAAAATGGAAATACTGAAGCTGCAATTGCTGAGTTGGTGAGAGGACTAATGAAGTCATATCCGGGGTCCTGAACACACAGCTGGGGCAAGGGAAGGGGGTCCACAAGGGCTGGCCCCCCACCCCCTACCTTTCTCTCCAGGGCCCTCCATCCCCACGGTCAATGTGTGGAGGACATAGAACCAATAGTTTAACCTAAAAGTTGGGGAGGCAAAGGCATAGTTATATAAAACAACCCATCACAAGTTCAATAAAACGCTTTCTGACCCAGCACACCTGCCCACACCACCCACCTTTCCCCACCTCCAGGTGGCTAGTCTCCTGGCTGGCAGACTTACTTCAGTAGTGCCGCCCCGTCTAACAACTCCAGGTGGCGTCATCCAGGTTCTACTCTATACGCCCTGAAGAGAGCGCCATTCAACAGACTAGCATTGAACACTGCCCTCAAGCTGGGCACCACTGCAGCCCTACTAAGGCCCTTCTTAGCGTCGCCTTTTCTGAGGCTTCCCACGGTCTCTTCCTTCACTGAATGCCAACAGCAGTTCACCTGTCCTTCTCTTACGGAGCCCATCGAACTCTACCTTGTTCATTCTTGTGTGTGTGCGTGCACCGAGTGACTGCAGCAGGGGTGGGAATTTCCAGTTGACATGCAATATTTTTTATAGTAGTTTCGGGTGTGTATCATAGTGGCTAGACATTTATAAAACTTACAAAGCAAACCACCCCCCCCCCCAAAGTCCAGTACCCACCTGGCACCGCACTAAGTTATTACAATATTACTGACTATACTCCCTATGCTGCATTGTAAGGCTCTTTCCCTTGTATTTCCTGAAGTCCCCAGCAAAATGCCAATTCAGTTTGTTAAGCCAGCAACCCTATCAACACCAGCCAAAGACATTGCCCCAAAGATTTTTTTTTTAATTAAAAAAAAAACGGAATGCTGACTTCACACCCTATAGTACGAATATGTGACACAGGGCCTATATTCAGAATACACTGGGCAGGCCAAAAACTCTGTTTAGTTTTTTCTTTTATTTATTTATTTATTTTTTTATTTTTATTTTTTTTACACTGTCCTAGGATAAATGGACACCTCAGCAGCTTCTGAGGCCAATACATTTCTGTCACCACGATTACTTTAGCAAACCTGGTTCCCTCGCTTCTGCAACATCATGCAGAGTTAGCGATCGAGTTGGCACACCATTTGGTTTTTCCCATAAAGTAAGACACATTTTTCATTTTCACCAATAACTTTATTGATTTGGATATTTTGAGTGTGTTGGCTCTCTCCCTCGAGGTATAGTGTTGATTGTCCACAATTAATGTCTCAATTTAATCGCTATCAGCTTCAACTGGTCTACCTGACCGTGGGGCATCGACCAGCGAGAAATCTCTGGCATGAAACTTCGCAAAGTGCTTTTGACACGTTTGATCAGTCTCAGCACCTTCTCCATACACTGCACACATCTTTTTTTGCATTTCAGTTGCATTTTACCTTTCTTGAAACATAATATACCAAAACTGTGTATTTCCTTTCATCTTCACTATTAAAATGTCTACACAAAAATTCACTAATTTTTATGAGTTTTTTTAAGTGCATACTAATATGACGGGTGTCCCGATACACTCTGACAAAAGTGTTTGGAATGAAGTTAAGCACCACTACAGGCATCTTACAGAAAAAACCAAATGAATATTTTTTGCCAACGCAATATAAAGAACCCTAGCAACTCAGTTATAAGATAAACAATCGTACTATTTTTTTTTAACGAGCAAAGATTTGAACAGACTCATCACAAAAAAGCACAGACAGCCAATAAGCAGATGAAAATGTAAGTGGGATCATTAGTCATCAGGAAGATGGAAACAAAAAAGCTATGAGCTATCACACCCACTAAAATGACTAAAACTTAAAAGATTGATAATATTAAGTGCTGGTGAAGATATGTAGCAACCAAAATGCCCATACACTGCTGATGGAAATACGAAATGGCTCAATGACTTTGGAAAAGAGTATGGCAGCTGCCTGTAAGGAAACGTGCTTACTGTAAACCGAACGGTTTCATTTCTAAGCATTTACCCAAGAGAAAAAGGGGAAGAGATTGTGATCAGAAAAAAAACACATACAGATGCTCACAGCAACTTCATTTATAATAGCCCCAAACTGGAAACAATCCAAATGTCCATCAACTGGTGAATAGATAAAAACCTGTGATCCATTCACACAATGCAATCTTCTCAGCAATGACAAGGAACAAACTACCACTCCATACAATAATATGGATAAATCTTCTTTTTAAGCTGAGTAAAATAAGCTACATTCAAAAGAGTACATACTGCAGGATTCTATTTATATGAAATTTTAGAACCAGCAAAGCTAATTTATAGTGACAGGAAGCTGATCAATGGTTGCCTGGGGTCCAAAAGGGGGTGAACTACAGAGACACAAGGGAACTTTCTGGGACAATAGAATATTCTGTTGTGGTTGTGATTACATGGGAATTTGTCAAAAATTCATAGAATTAGCCCTGGCTGGTTGTAGCTCAGTGAATTGAGCTCAGGCTGTGAACCAAAGGATGGAGGTTCGATTCCCAGTCAGGGCACATGCCTGGGTTGCAGGCTGGGTCCCCAGTGGGGGCCACATAAGAGGCAACCACACATGGATGTTTCTCTCCCTCTCTTTCTCCCTCCCCTCCCCTCTCTCTAAAAGTAAATAAATAAATAAATAAATTGTTTTAATTAAAAAAAAAAAACTTAAATATCAAACCCAAAGTGGCAAAAACATTTGCCTCATATATGACAGATATGATAAATCAATACCCTTAATATATAAAGTACACATACCGATTGAGCATAGGAAGCATTAAGACCTTAATAAATAAAAGGCCTTAGGACACAGACAAGCACAAAAGACAGTAAGAATAGCTAACAAATAAGTAAAATATTAAAACAATAAAATACCACTGTTTCATATGCTAAATTAGAAGGGTTTTTTGTTTGTTTTAATAATGCTGGTGTTGTAAAGCAAGATAAGCACACTGGTGGCAAAAATATAAAATGGTACATTTCTGGAATATAATTTCACAAGAAAAGTACAGAGGCTTAACGACTGCTAGATTATTGGAGCTATTGCTAGGAACTGATGCTCAAGAATAATCGAAGATGAACAATCAAAATTAAAGACCTACATGCAAGAATTTTCATTACTTAGAACAAGCCATTGGATGGACATATTAATATGATGAAATATCAAACATTTGGCCATGGAAGGAACAGAACAAATATTTCTTAAGTGTACTTAATTTATATACTATTATATAAGAACTTTAGATAAAAGTGAAATGTATACAGGACTTACATTCATGGGTAGAGAAAGGTGTACACAAATTTTTTCATTACAGCAAAGGTTGGAAATCACCTAAATGTCCATCAGAGAGGTAGAGTTAAATAATGATATGTCCACACAGTGAAATCCTACGCATTTGTTAAAAAGAATGTAGATGTGTACCTACTGGTATGGAATAATCTTGGCTTGTTTGAGTGCAGTGATGATCTGAAATAATCTCTGAAATATAGTGTTAAATTTAAAAAAAGTAAGATGTGAACAGGGCATTTGGAATGTAACTATTTGAAGGTAGAAAGAAAATAAAAGGATAGATATACATTGATGCTCATATAACATATCATCTCTAGAGAAAAAATGGAACTGTAACAGAGTCCAGCCAAGAGGAGGGCCCCAAATAGGGATTTGTAATGGGGTTCAGAACTCAAGGTGTCCAGGAAATATTAGGAAAACATATACATGATGTCCTCACCCCCACCAGTCTTGGGGGGGGGACACATGGAGCAGGGCCATTGAGAGCTGTTTTGCATACCAACAGCTTTGCAGCTAACCTCTGACATGGTCATTTAACATCTCTATAACATTTAACTGGTTTCAGGAATATGTTAAATAGCTGTAGCCATGCTTTGAGCCAGGGGGATGGAAGTGACTTCCACCCAAGATGTAGCTGGGAGGCAACGCCCCCTGGTCACAGCACCTGTGTGAGAACTTGGAGATGACTGGCTCCATGCCATGGGGCCACACCTGCCCAGACTCACTATAGCAGCCCAGTAAAGCTGGAAGAATACAGGAATGCTGGCAGGTGTAACTGCTTGTAGGAGGAGTCAGAAACGGGGCTGCAGAGGAAGATGGGTGTGGGAATTTAAACCCAGGCACAGCAGCCACACCAGGGAGAACCACGAGGCTTTGGGGTACTCCTTTTGCCTCTCGGCTTAGGAAGCAGGAGAGACTATGCCTGGAAGAAAAGGGGTGAAAGGACTCTTGCTGGTGGGCCTTGAGAAGGTGCCACATGGCTTTGAATTAACTGGAGATCGTGGCGGTGACACAGGTGATGGTGCCAGGAGCCTGAATCACGGACTTCTGCTTCTTTTCCTGACATACGGTACCCTGGACTGGGCAGAGGGAGAAGGAAGGACTGTGTGCGTCTGTGGGTATCCTGAAGGACTTTAGTATTTTAACGAAGATGCTAAGTCACTACTCCAAGTCTGCATAGCTTTTAAATAAATAATTCCTTTCCTTTTCACAAATCTCTGGCATTGGGAGACATCTTTCCTCTGGCAGCGGGAATAGCGAACCTAGTGGGGGGGCACCCCTGGAGAAAAAGGGAGGATCCTTTTGGTAATAGTACATCATTCACCACCACCACCCCGGGTCTGCTCTGTAACAGAACGACAAAATGAATAACAGTGGCTGACTCTGTACGGGGAACAGCGTAGGAGGAAGACTCAGATTGACTTTTCCTTCCTGGTTCATTCTACTGTAGTGTTTAAGTTTTTTACCATGTGGAGGTTGTTCTTTTTCTTAATTTTTTTCAAATTTTTAAAAATCAGTTTTCAATGACAATTAACATACAGGTCTTTTTCAAAAAATTCATTAATTAACCTCCAACACTTTTCTTTAAAAGAAGGAAGGGTAGGTAGCATTGTGGGTTGAATTGTGTCCCCTCAAATTGCAAATGTGAAGTCCTAACCTCCAGGGCGTCAGACATGATGTTATTCAAAAATAGTCATTACAGATATAATTAGTCATTGCGATGAGGTAAATAGAATGGGACCTAAGGCAGTGTAATTGGTATCCTTAAAAAAAGGAGACGTTTGGACACACAGACATGTACACAGGGAGAATGCCGTGAAGACCAAGGCAGAGTGAGTGATGTCTCTACAAGCCAAGGGACACCAGACTTCCAGCAAACAACCAGAAGCTAAAAGAGGCCTAAACGCTCTCAGAAACCAAACAAACCGACACCTTGATCTTGAAGTTTTGGCCTCCTGAACTGTGAAGCAACACATTTCTGTTGTTTAAGCCTCTCCATCTGGGATACTTGATTACAACATCCTGAGCTGGCTAACACAGGAGGAATATTAACATAAAATGATAAGGTTCACAAAGGTCAAACTATAACAGGGTACAGAGCATGCATGGATCCCTGGATAACGGGAACACCCCTACAACCCTGCCTACAGGCAAGATTGGAGGCAGGGAGGCAGGATGATACAGCGATTAAGACTCATTGCACAACCAAAGCAAATTAACAGCCATGCATTCCTGAATGGAAGAAGGCTACTGCCCAAGGCAAATTGTGTACTTAACAGTGAAAACTTGCAATGACTCTTGACATAGCCAGGGGGGCAGATGTCAAGTGCCCCCCTGGATGACTGTGCTTCCTATGCATCACTGGGAGCTCTTGCCCTGACTAAAGATGGCAGCCGAGAGAGAGTCAAAGACACTGGAGAGCTGACAAAAATGGCAGATTCTAATGTACCATAGGAAGGGCCAAACATAAGGTCACATAGGAATTTCCCAGCCCAGCACTTAAATTAGGGCAGGCTGGAGGTCAC